>MU831839.1:0-101669 GCA_029204225.1 Diphasiastrum complanatum | reverse complement strand
CCTTAAACAAGTTTTGTCTTTAGAACGGGAAAAAGAAAACATGAAATTACTCCTTAAGCTTTCAAGCTTTCCATCTGAACAAGTACTTAGAGATGCAACAATTCTTCAATGGCTTGCCTCTACTCAGAAATACTAACTCAAATCCCAAAGATACACTAAGCTATAAATCTTCCAAATGGGTTGATTTTCTCCAGATAAAAGTTCAACGTAACAGAAAGTTAACATGAAGGATAGATTGAATAGCAACTCTCACCATGAAATTCGTTCGAATTCAATAAACTCTGATGAACTTTCCAAGAAAAAGAAAAGTCTTTCGCTCAACTTCTATCTTCTATAACTTATCCAGGGTTCAATATTGCATCATGTTTTAATAGAAACAACATTTGATCACAGGGGAAGCTCAGATCTTCAGATTTCTTTATCACTTGGCAAATATACACAACGTAAATTTACCTTGTTCTCATTTTCATTGGTTACTGGATCTGTTGCTGCATGGGAAGATGTTTTTGTACCACCGGCAGTAAGACCTCTTAACTCAGCCAAGAAAGCTGCTTTGCTCTGCTTCACTGCACCTGTAACTCCAGCAGACAACCAGCTTCAGTAATATATTTCGTAACTGATACAGACACACCTCATAGCGTAACATAAACCGATGTTCTAGGAAATAGAGGACTTCGCTAGAATTATGCTCATAATCACTTTTCAAACTTAACACTAGGTAAAGAACAAGACTTCGCTAGAATTATGCTCATAATCACTTTTCAAACTTAACACAAGGTAAAATACAAGTACCTCCAATCTAGGCACCCAACGATATCATAGGCCATTGGGTGTGTCGCTATAAGTGACTCAACGAGTAGTGAGGCATGTAGATCCAACGTGCAACTGACCAAGTGAACCGGCAGGGGCCAACGGGCAGTGACTAGGGTTAGCCGGCTGGAGACTAAAGTTGACCAAAAAGTCACTTAGGCACGAGAGAGCATGTGGTTGGAAATTCAATTTTAACTGTTACACCTGTCATGCATGTTAGAACTTGTTTGGCTAGCCTACACGGATTAGCGGCTACCAATGCATGGACGCCGCATGCCCTAGGACAGGGATAGCAGGTAACTAGCATAAGAGTTTACCTATGGTAGGGAAGAGATTCATTCTTTCATTGACTAGTTAGTTTCTTGAGGATCTTGGAAAAGAACCTCACATATGGTATCAAAGCATCAGGAAGATTCGTTCTAGAGAGAGAACAGAGAAAGTGCCAAAAGACGCTGTTTCCTCTCCTTTTTCTTGAGGATTTTGGTGATAGATCATCAAGAAAGGGAGAGGGTGATCCAGCGCATCTTCTTGGAAAAATCCATCACTTTTCCACAAGAAACCAGAACAGCTTGTGAAAAGAATTGGGCACACTTCCCTAGCAGTTTCCAGAGCACTTTGGGTGGCAGATTTCAATGTGCTTTGGGAAGGAAATTGGGCACAACTTCTTCAGCAATTTTTTTCAGATCCAGCACTGAATTCCCAGCAATATGAGCAGCAATCTGAGTGCTAAAATTTCACCAAACTGGCGGTTACCTACCAGCGATTTGGACAGCCTGTTTTCCGAACCTCTGTACCTAAAATTTCAGGGATGTAAGGACTGATACTTTTCAGCAAATTGGAGGCGACCATGAAATTGAAATTTCATATCTTTGTAGATGATCTAAACTTGCAAAATCCATTCAGTAAACAACATTATGGATGTGTGAGAGATTTTTTCTGTCTATAGTAGTTTGAAGGCAAGTTTGGTCAAAATTTGTGAAGAGATTGAAGCACTTTTGAATCTCTATCTACTGCTACTCCCTTTGAGTCCTTTTCGCATGTAACTTGGAGGAATTTTGGGGACCTATTGGGCACTTTTTGCAGACAAACCTTGCTGTGATGTCAGACCTTATATGTATTATATATGTATATGTATACATACATATGTGTGTGTGTGCATGTGTGTGTGTGTGTGTTTGTCCAATTTGAAGCAAAACATTGAATCTATTTCAAAGTCAAGTTGGGGCCCAATTGGGAGTTGAAATTTCAGCACGCGAAAGGTCTGGGAACTTGGCATTTTTTTCTAGGATTGGGATCGAGATTGGAGAAGGAATTGATATCATTAGCGCAGCCACTGTTGGAAGCCTATCAGTGATTTGGGGGATCCTTCTACACCTATTTACGGGGCAGCCAACAATAAAATTTAAAAAAGTTTTTCTATTTCTGAAAATTAGCTTTGCTACTTTTTTAAACCATTTTGTTTGTGTACATTCATTGTGGGGGTGACAAGTGTAAATATTACTCAGAGAGAAGAGTGAGGTGGTTTTATCGAAAGAACACGTGAAAATTTTAAGAATAAAGCCCTCATTACCATTTATTGTAGTTTATCACCACACAAGCATGTGGCAAAGTGGCTCGATTCGGAAAAAGGGCTATGGGCACCTAGTGTTTGCATAGACAAAGTAATCACTATGTTCAGGCTTATGCAGATTTTTACCTTGAAATACTAATGAAAGTTTCTAATGATAATCCTTAGTGGATGCGGGTTCACAAATTTATATTTGGCTTGCAATCGTCTTTCACGACACATGATATCACCAGCATCCACCACGTGAAATCATTCCTTCGATTTACTGAATTTTTTTACAGATTCCTTATGAACTATGTTGTTAAAGCATTGCCCTTAATGAAATGAATAAGAGTTTTAAAGCTCTCAAGCATTGTGTTTCTACGGCTCCAATTTTACATAGTTGATCCTAATAAACAAATTTTTTGTTAGAAACAGATGCTAGTGACTATGTTGTGGCAGCACACTTTATCAAGGCAGTAAACCAGTTGCTTTTGAAAGCAAAAAGCTTGATCCTGTTCAGTGTAGGTATTCTACCTATGTAAAGTAACTTCTTAAAATCATTCACGCATTGAAATTTTGGAAAAACTATTTATATGGTGCCAAATTTTCGATGATGAGCGATCACCATAAAGCCAAGCGGTCGGAACTCATCCAGGAATTCGAGTTCAACATTAAGTATCGTAAAGATACATTGAATTGTTTAGCCGATGCCTTGAGTCTAATTGAAAAGATTAATCAATTATGCTTTGCTAAGATCCAACCTGATCTATATATTTCACTTTGAGTACTTTGTCAGACCGATGGGTATTTCGATCGTATCTGGCTAGATGTTTTGGCAGGAAATTCTAGATCTAGTGAAGGCCTTGGGATGCAGAATCCCAAGAATTCTCAAAATGATAAGGTACTAATCGAATATTCCATAAGGAATGGCTTGCTTTTTCGGAAAGAAGGGTATGTGCGCCCGATAGGGAGAACCTTAGGGCCCAAATCCTGTAGCAGTGTCATGACAACCCTTGTACTAGTCACCCTAGCATACATGGACATTGGACATTAGCCAAAGATGAAAGGACATGTCAAGACATAATGCCAATTAAATAAAGGAAAGAGACTTATAGTTTCGGGTCTTTTACATCCCTTGAAAATTCTCAACAAGAAATGTATTATTAGTAATCAAGACTCCAACTTCACTGGTAGACTTTGGCAATTAGTATCTGAGAAACTTGAAATGACCCTTAGTCTAAGTTCTTTGGATGCAAACAAAACCTCACCAAACTATGGAGGATATGCTTCAAGCATATGTATCTCACAGACAATTTGGTTGGAAAAAGCATCTCCCAATGGTTGAGTTCACACACAATAGTGTGAAACGTTATGCCATCAGCTTCAGTCCTTTTATGCTAATGTATGGCTTTCAGCCATGTTCGCCAAGTTTTGTTGGACTCAAAGATTTTAAGGTGCAAGCTATAGTTGATTTCTTGCAGCTAAAGCTTTCCTTCTTTCTTCTTTCTCTCTCTCAATATATTGATAACAAGAAGACATAGTTAATTGGGGTCTCTAAGCACGAGAGCATCTGAGGCCTACATCCACAATACGTGAGGATTGGAGCGTGGAATTGTAACAAGATTCATTCATCATCCATAGCTAGCAATCTAGTTGATTTTATTCCATAAGGTAATATATTGTTGTTTACTAAAACACACGAGAGGAGTGAGAGATGTTTACCAGATTTTACAGGGTTTTGATGGAACTCAGCATACAAGACTGTGACACGTTCTGCGAGTGGCAAAGGCTCAAGTCACATGTGGGGTGGCATGTTTGTACAAGCCTATTATTGAGTTCATTGGGCATGATATACATGCACGCTATCTCTGGATTCACCTAAGTGGACAAGGCATTGGTCCAATTAGGGATATCTTTATAGCAATGTGCTATTTTCCACTTATGACATCTTTTTTTGCTGTAGATGTGGATTCCCCATATGTTGATCTATCACCTGATATACTCGAATATTTAAAGCGAGGTCTTATTCTATTGACTGGCGATTTTCATGCCAGGATTGCCTCACACCAGACAAACATTCATGACATTTCTGATCAATTTTGTATACAGTCTATTGATGCAATGGATCTGGGTGTTCCCAGAATTTATGTTGATGATCTTGTACCCATCACTACTTACGGGGAGCATTTACGTCAATTTGGAATAGCCCATGAGCTAGCCATTTTTAATGGCCTATCGTTGTAGGGGATTCACTTACCAGCCTCATAGTGGCGGCCATAGTGTCGTGGATTATCTCATGGGATCACCCTCTTTCGTTCCATTCATCTCATATTTCCATATCTCCATTGCCACTCTCTCAGACCACTCACACCTCTCTTTCGTCTTGACCACATTACATGACCTGCATCACATCCTTCTTCCGATCCTAACCGGCCATCTAAATACATTTTTGATCAAACTCACATTCCCTTGTACCAAGAATCTCTTATGACCTTACTTCATGATTTTTCCCATGATATACCTCTTGAATCTCAAGCTATTTTTTTCACCATTGCTTTACACACAGCTGCCTCTCTAGCCTTTCCGTCCCATCACTCCCATCCCCAAATCTCCTCAACTCGATTAGCTAAACAAACCTAGTATGACTAACTATCATTATAACCACCACCAACCTGTCAACGCACAATACCTTTCTCCTCACCTCCTCTGTGATGCTCGTCGTATTGGCCATTGTGCTCTTCGCACTAAAAAGTGCACCTATGAATGAAGGTACAAGGCTCATCAACCTTCTCCTTAGTTCATCCATCGAGGGGCCTTATGGTGTGAATTCACTCCTCGCTCTCCACCTCCTTCACTAATGGATCTTTGCACTTGGACTGTCTATGCCACCACCTTGTACACTATCCCTACTAACACTCCCATTATCATTCCCCACGACCTTCTAAATTCTCTCTCTTAACGTCAGTTATGGTCCTTGAAGCCATCAAGAAAATGAGAATGCATTGTGCACATCATGTTAAGAATCTGGAATTTGAGCTCCTTATCCACGCTCCTAATACACTTTCTTCCATACTTCATCTCCTTCAACATACTTACTAGTTTTCTTGCTTGCACTTCAAAGGTATCTTGACAGCCTACATGTTTTTTGCGCTAGATAGGGAATGCATGTGAACATTTCAAAGACCAAAATCATAGTCTTCAACACGTCCGAATCTTCCATGCAAAAGTACTCACACTTTTAAGAAATACCACTTGACATCGTGCCAAGGTTCCATGATTGAGAATGCAAACTTTAATTGCCACTCATTAAGAATCTACAAAAACATGGTTAATCTAAACTATAAACTCTATAGGTCATTTCCCATCCATTGAGTTAATATTAGAAAATAATAGCAACTTTGTAAAGCCTAAACCTACCATGTGTATGCCTTCTATAATCACATTCTTCCCTTTGTTACTCTTCTAAGTAGTAAACTATATTGTGATGTGGTCCTTTCTACTTCCCAATTGTGTCATTCGCCATGATACATAATTACTTTGGGACTATATCATCTCCCCGACAAGTATATTTGTCAGATCTTGCTCAGCATTAAAAAATGCAATGAGAAATTAGTAAGCAAAAAACTCACAATCAACGAGTGATTATCCTAACTAGCCTCTAGGACTTTGGCATCTTGGGAGAAAGTTTTAAAGGTCAATTCAAATGTGAAGTATCATTTTGAAAAGAAGTCTAGACTTTTTGGAACTCAAAAGAAAACATCAAAAATCCCATCTCAATCAAGTTGAGAATACCTACCAGAAGCTTAAGTTTCCTTAAAAATAGAGGGGAGTGACAAAAGCAACTATTGCAACTGAAATCAAGACAACTCAACAAGTTGTTGTACTGACCTTTGGAAGTACGGCCAGAAGATTCCACTAAGTTAGCTTGCACTCGTTGAGCCTTGTTCACCTAATTGCAAAAGAAGAATCAGACAGTGAGGCACTCATAATGTGGATAGACTTTGTAAAAGAAATATGAAACCAAGCACATAACTAGGAGTCTGCTTTGGCACAAAGAAGAACTACTCACCGCATTAAAGAGCGTTACAACTGATCCAGCAAACATCCAGCATAGTTGTTGACAACATATCATGCAAGAAGAGAAGTATTGATTCAGCACATAAGCACATCTCTTGGGCAACAAAAGGAGTTTAGTATAAAACACTATGTTAAATCATGAACACACATCACAAATATGGCATCACATCAAGAACAATACATAATACTATATTAATCAAACAATAATCTCCTACAAAACACATCATACAGCCAACATGAGACTTGTATGCAAGCCCTACTACAAAGGAGCATTCAACATTCCTAAAACATCATAAACATCAAAAGCATAGGTTGTTGAATGACTAATAGAGATCCTACTTATACCACTTTGAAGGCCCTTAAGGGAACCTTCAAGAAGCCACTCTTAAAATTAGGGCTAAAATATCCCATTTCTATCTAAATTGTGGGTTCCTAGAATTATCTAGATATACTCAGGGCCCAAAACTCAACCATTGTTGCCATAGATAAAATGTCGAATGAGGGATCAATCCAGGCCCTCATAACGTTATACTAATGTCTTCGTTCATTATTCTACCCTACTAACAAAAACCATGCCTTTAGTGTAGCAAGAGATTGAGATGCACATAAGTGCTAGCATTACTGTAATTGATGTTGAAAGATAAAATATTGCAAGAATGTGTATGATGAAATGTTACCAGATAATGCCGATGTTGTATAGCCGATCACGGAAATGCATATGCTAAACATATAGGTGCTGCAAAAGTATAAATGGCAAACTAATTATGGAGTATGAGATGGATGTCGTATAGCTGGAAGTAGTTGTTTAATAAGGATGTGCACTCTACAAGGTAAATGGATCATAAACATTTTTTTTTGTTTTTTAAATTTGGGATTTTTGTGGGTAATATGGGTATCAAATTAAAGCTCTAATCAAGGGCATTGCATTTATGTAGGTTGCCAAGTGTTTCGGTTACAGTGTGATCCAGTTTAGGAGCAACAATCCCGGTTAGATTCTATCAATCCCTATAAAGTTCTAAAGATCCGTTTCTGTTTCTTTCAGTGATTCTGGATCTAGAAACATGTTTCTCATAAACGTTTTTGCCCAGAAACACGTTTTTGGGCAACTATGGTACACGTCAAGTATGTGGTACAATAGGGAGCTTATGAAATGTCTCCGAAGCAAAAACCAAAGAAACAAATATATCTAAATACTATAAACTGAAATGAACTAAGTGAGATATGCAGAAATATAGTTGCTACGAAAGGTCACGAGAAGCTGTAGCACTGTCATCATCTCCTGCTAATGTTGTAGAAAGATGTGATACGAGCAACAACACGAGGTAGATCTAGTGCTGCTAATGTTGTCTAGGAGGATGAGAAGTGTGTCTCCTCATGATAAGTCAAGTAGCTCTAATTTCAACATGGCTCTGATTTGGACTTGAGAACTAACACTTTGTCGAGCTGTCAGACACAGACCTCATCACTCGTATCGTAAGTGCAACATATTTTGGATTCTCATAGGCTACAAGCAACTGAAGTGTAGTGGGCATGTATCGAAACAAGCAATAGTATCTCCCTCTAATCTTGTAATAGGCAGAGCATTTGAAGATAAAGTGCTCCTCTGACTCCACCTCACTCAAAGAGCATAACTAACAAGACCTCCCCACTATTCTAGAACCATCCAATCTCAATTGCGAACTGATGTGATGATACACAAAGCTGGCCCAATATGAAATTGAGATCTTGAATCCAAATATTGTGTTATAAGCAAGAACCCTGCTACATGTAGCTCTAGGAAATGAGTTTGATAATTGTCGGGTTTGACCCCCCAACTGGCCCCTCCACATGGGATCCAAATATGCTCTATATAGAAAACGTTTAATGTATTGGTGAGTAACTAAAGGGAAATCAATGATAGAAATGCCAAATGACTCAAGGAGGAGGTCAGATGCTTGAGTTAACCATGACAACTGGTAGCCCTGATCATCAAGATGATGAGAAGAGGTAATTATTATCTATATATATCTCTAATCTGAAGTCGGAAGCACTTGAACATGCTGAATATAAATGATAAGCAAAAAATGGCACCAAGCTGTATGGGTGGAGCAGCAAACTCAACAAGAATAATCTCATGTGGGACGGAGAGCTTAGCTCGAATCATACAAGATAACATGGTAGTCGATAATCTCGAGATACTAGCCCACGATGAAGAGGAGAGCCAATTTGGTGCCTTTCTTTGGAGCGATCGCCTAAGAAAGGGCCTCTTCCTTCTGCTTCTCAATTTGGGTTACCAATTCACGAAGTCTTGTGGTGGTAGACTTTAAAAAAGCAGCCTGCTTGTTATAATTGCCAAGTGACAACTCCAATGATAAAACTTGGGAATGCAACAAACTCTTTTCATTAACAAGGGTAGCAACTACAATTTGCAATTGCAAAATTTCTTGTTTCAAGATTTGAAATTCGGACCTAATTGATTGATTCACCAAGAGGAAAATAGTTAGTGTAGGGAATCACTCCATTCATACTACATAGAGATAATAGCATCGACAATAGTATTGGCATGAGAAGCAGCTGAAGCCTCGACGACAATGGCAGTAGCAACAGAAACAGTAGCAGCATTGGCATTCTGCTACGCAACAAGGACAAGTTGTTGCTCCACAACCAACGTAGCATGAATAGGGTTTGTGGGTGGAGGAGGAGGATGGGGGTTGGGAGGAGGGGGAACGAGAACCCCCGCTGGCACCTCTTCATGCCACAAAAAGGGGGATGGCACGCGTGCGCGCGCGCACGCTAGAGAGAGAGAGAGAGAGAGAGAGAGAGAGAGAGAGAGAGAGAGAGAGAGAGAGAGAGTTGATTGTTCAAGAAAGATTGAACCGCCTATAGTCAAATGATAAACCTCCTTCTCTTAGAGTACCAGGTTTCGACAATGCTATGTCTTTTGGTGCTTGCGAGCAACTAGCAATGTTATAACCAGACACGGATCATAAATGTGCTCGCAACCTCAAGGGGCCACCCTTGTAAATATTGCCACAGTACTTGCATGTCTACCTCTTTGTGCCGAAGGTACCATATCATGCCACAATGGTCACTTGACCCCAAGGAGAATCTCTTACCCTCTCACCATTTCTCAGTAACCAGAGACCTTGTACTATTTAGAAGAGGAAAAACCTAAATTCTTTAGTAAAACACCTAACTAATTCCTCAACAATGCTCATCTACAATAAGTGATTTTATATGCAAAGCAAGAATTCTTCAGAAAAAAAACTAAGACAATAAATTAGCGATAAAGCTAAGATGGGTAAATTCTATGATCGTCAGTTAGATGGAGTTCGATTGATGGACATTCGACACTTTGCCTTTGTCAAGAACTCTATAGATTGTACTATCATGGCATTTGGCCTCCTTATTGGGTTTATGAACCTCTGGGGAAAACAACATGGGTCATAATACCAACTTAATTACTTCTATAAGGAGAAATTTAGAAAAGATATACATTAAAGATTCACCTACACACCTAATTGAGGTGATTGACCAAACAGGTAGAGTCATTCATGCCTACAATACTTTTTTTTGTTGGTTGAGTTACTTTAGGCAAACGTGTAAAGAGAATCTTACATGCTATAATGGTCAAGACACTTGGAAACATATGCATAGGCATTAACTCATACTAAAGGAGGAGGTGCCTTTCCTCCTTGAGGGAGAGAAACTCATTTCAAAGAGATAGAGACTTGCTATTGGGAAAGAGGAGAAACTCGCTGCCAAGGAGAAGAACTCACAACAAGCCAGATAAATTTCCTTACAAGGAGAACTTGTTGCAAAGATTGAGATCAGTCAAACGGTCTTGTTGCTAGCTTGTAAACCTTTAGTGTCTGAAAAGAGCTATGCACCTCTTATTCTACTTATTACAAGTACCAATGTAATAAGTACTATCAATGTAGTCAATGTAATGATTATTGGGGATGTATTGCGAGTTGTAGCCTATACTTAAAGGGAAAATATGTCAATTAATGAATAAAAGAGACCAAAAAACTCACGTCCTGAAGTCCTACTACAAAAAACACTTTGAAACAAATAGAGAAGCAAACTAACCTCCCTTAGTGGCCAACCTTATCAACTGAATCTCCTTTGTGTCAATATATGATTGTGGAAGAACATGGCCAACCTCACGAAGCTGAAAAACAAGAAAACCCTTGTTTATTCCCAAAAAACAAGGTATTTATTAAGCAACACTTGGAATCAACTAAATACATGAACATGGATATAAAGGTCTAAGTTCATACTACATGAACACATTCATTCATTGCTTGTACACAATGCAGTCATGAAGATTCTAATAAGGGAAATATTTGCTTGCAATCTATGATCCACAATGAAAGATTTTGTTCATGTGGACTACTAAATATATATCAGCTCCAAGCTTCCCAACATGCACAATCTATCTTCTTCACAATTTTCTATGAATCCTCAAAACTAATGAAACCATATGGCTACTTTGACTACCTTTGAAATATCTTCAGATTAAAGACCTAAATGATTTCAAAAGTAAAGCCTCTCATTTGTGGTTATCGTAAACTTTGTAAACTTAAAAATGGATCCATGAAAGATATGACCTTTTCATGCCCAAAACCAGTCTCATAAGTTTCAAGTTTTATGATGCAATCAATTTAGGTTGCCCATTTGTTCTCTTACATCTGCCTAAGTTGCCTAATCAAAGTAACTAAAAACGAAGACACAAAAAGCGCCATGGTAAAAGCTGACCTATAACTAAAATATAAAGAAACAGAGGTTTTTAAATGTTGTCTCTATCACGGCCATTGTTGTTTGTCACGTCCATCTTACAAACCAAAGATCCACAGCCCAACATATCATAATTTTTGGGTCACATCAACACTTGTATTAATTTTCAATGTAAGCAAATCAAAGCACTTAATGCTAAAACCAAAGTTGCACTGCGTTTCTGAAACGCAGTTCAGAAACGCGTTTATGAAATATCAAAAAAATTCCCAGAAACGTTTTTTTTACCCAAGTTTACGCTTTGTTGTGTTTAATATAAAAAGTTAATAAAAAAACATGATGCCCCAAAATTCTCCCTCCTCTCTCTCTCTCTCTCTCTCTCTCTCTCTCTCTCTCTCTCTCTCTCTCTCTCTCTTTCTCTCTCCCTCTCTCTCTCTCGTTATCTCTCTCAGATCCAACAAACTAAACAAAATGCTGAATCATGCTAAACAAAAACCATGCATCGTCCTGAACCGTACTGAAGCATTTTTCAACGATATGGAATCGTTTTTCAACCATACTCTCTCTCTCTCTCTCTCTCTCTCTCTCTCTCTCTCTCTCTCTCTCTCTCTCACACACACACACACACACACACAAAGAACAGTGCTGAATCGTTACACTGTTGTGAATAGAATCATCGTAATATATATTATCGAGCCACATGGCACCAAAATGGGGTACAATGATGTTCCATGAACATAAAGAAAACTACACAACTAAGACTCGTCAGAGTCATGGTAGGAACCATCATCTGAATTTGTGCCTGACTGCAGATCCCAAGGATCTGTAGATGAATCAGAACTGGAGGGAGCCATATGCCGTGGTGTGGCCTTGGCTCTGTCACGTGTTCTGGCTCTCTGCTACGTGCTCTGGCTTTGGATCCTCCCCCTGCCTCTACCTCTGCCTCTGCCTCTCTCCCCTCCTCTGGCCCCCCTCTGCCTGCCCCCACCCCCGTGTGTCTGTGTGTCAGGTGGTTGTGATCCAACGCCCTGGGATGGCCCTACCCACTGTGATGATGCATGGCCAACAGCTGCATGTGATGCTCCACTCCTGTCTACAAAAAGCGAACTCAGCCCCCCCTCCCGAACCTCTAGGTCTCCCCCTAGGCCTACGTGCAGGAATGGTTGGCTCCTCCTCTGTCTCCGCATCAGGGTCCACCAACAAGTCAGCCAGGTCATCCCCATGTGCCTCCGCCCCCATCTCCTCATCCTCCTCCGTATCCCCCTCAACCCACTCCTCCTCCTGATAGTCAGCCCCGAGCTCCTCTCCACCCTGCAAGCCCTCATCATCCCCCTCCTCAGCCCTATCCCTCTGCCTGTCTGCCCTCCTCGAACGCCTTAGAGCCCGTGCGTCAGCCTGCGCCTGTCTATATAACTCTCTATAGATCTCATCATCCATCTCCTCCTGCGTGGGTGGCGCCCGAGGAGCAGCAGCTGCCGAATCCACCAAGCAAGTGTCAGGGTTCACCTGCAACCAAAAACAATGCATTGTTGTCAGCAATTCATTGCATAATTCAAAAGCAATTCAGTTCATCAAAGCATAGCAAGAAATAGGGGTTGATGATGTGACTCACCTCGAGCATCTGTCCCCCTCCTCGTGTGCGCCTCAACATACGGCCGTTGGTGTTCACAAACACCAATCGCCTACACTGCTCGATGGACAACCTGTTCCTCTTCTGCGTGTGATACAAGGCCCAGGTGCTCCAATTCCGCTCACAAGCTCCTGCTGAACAGTCCTGTGCAAGGACTCTCTCGGCCAGTCGTCGCAGGTCACCTGTGCCGCGCCCATGGTAGCCCCACCATGAAACAGGCCTCAACATATCCTCCCTCCGCCGACTCTGCTCTCCATCGAAAGGAAACTGGTAGCGCTCAAAGATCAACAGCTGGTATGCAATGTTAGTGAGCATCAGACCTGTTGGCAGAAGAAAAAACATGGCTCGTGTAAGTCCTCTTGAATTCACACACTAGCAATGAGCACACTACAGTCACTACTGCAGTACTTAGCCTACCAATCAAATTTATCACACGTACCTGGTCCAGGCCATACGCGCTCCGTGTACTCCACCCATCCTCAGTGCAGCTCCCAATCGTCCCGATCCCGAGTCTCACGCCACAAGGGGTGCAATATGTGGGCTACGGCGTGGATGGGTCGGTGGAAGTAGTCCCATCTGGCCTCCGAGATACGTGAGATCTCGCGCCTCTTGCAGCAGACAAATTACAACAATCATGTAACCATAGCTACCATAGCATAAAAGAAACGAATCAGACTTGAGTGAGAAACAACAAACTAGACACTGAAGAGTCATACCTATGCTCGTCCAAAGCTGACGTCAGAATCCCCTCGCCAATGCGGTCCATGAACTTGTAAATGAGGCCGAGAGTGCTCCCCTCACGGTCTACCAGGCGCAGCACTCTGAAAATGGGTAGAAGGACCCCAGTAATCTCCTCAGCATCTGTCCAGAACTGCTCACCAAACACAGTGGACCAGATAAACGCCGCATGTGGGACGTCCATGAACTCTCGGAAGGACTCGCTGGAAACCATCCGCTGCAATGCGTCCTTCACTACAACTAATCGCTCTAGCACCAAGAAGTAAAAGGCAAAGCGTGTGGGTAATGGCTTCTTCAGGTTTAGGTGCGAGAAGGTGCGGAATAGGCCAGCACACGCCTCTTCCTGGTAACAAAAGTGACCAGGCGCATGGCCGTAGAAGTGACCTGCAACACAGACATCCAGTAAAAAATTTAGACAGTAATTGAGATGTGTTTAGCAACATGGAGCAAGCGTCAATCAAAAAAGAATAGCATAGGCAAATGGAGAAACCAATACCTCTCTGATCCATGGAAGTGCACACAGGTCATGGATGTGCAAGTCTATGCAATGCGCAGCACAGGGTGTCCACACAATGGTGGGGTGCTCCCTCGTCATAATCTCTCCCATCTGCTTGCAGTTCGAAGCGTTGTCCGTGACAACCTGAACCACATGCTCCACCCCAATGTCAGCAGTAACATCTCTAATAACCTCCCATATGAAATCGGCTGTGATGATGGCGTCACCACCTCGAGTGGCATCCACGCCACGTAGGAATATTGTGCCAAGCGAGCAAGAAACCAAGACATTGATGACGGATCGCCAACGAACGTCGGTCTAGCCATTACTCAATATCGTGCATCCATACCTACCACAAAACACCCATTAGCCAAATGCAAAAATTGCGCCACGAGTCAACCCTAAACGCATGCAATGGGCTTATGGAAACAAAGTACTTACATCTGCCAAGCTGAGAGAATGGAACTCAACTCCCGCGTGATGGTCTCCTCCTCCTGACGAAGCATCCTGCCTCGCAATGCCTCTCGTCTGGGAGGCGTCCATGTAGCATCCACGGCTGCCATCTGTGCGCAAAACTCCCAGGTGTCAACAACAGCAAAGGAAATGCCGCACTCGTAAAAGAACTGGCCAGCAAGTCGAGTGCATCGGGCCTACTGCCTGCATCGATCAAGGGTCTGCTGTCTGGGCCTCACCTCTCTCTGTTGTGCACATGGCGCTCGTGATCTAACATGTGAACCGGATGGCTGATCTGTGGGTGTGTCACTCTCTCTGGGAGGACCTGTCAAACCATGTGCTGCATCTACTGCCGAAGAAGAGGAGGGACGAGAAGGATCCGTTGTCGCTGATCCAACCTGCTCATGTGACGCTCTCCCCTCTGAAGTAAGCCCTGCTATTGCGGGTGGAACTGGAGTGGCCCCACCTGGACCATGCACTGCACCTAAACCATGCCCAAAACGTGTTGTACTAGGCTCTGCACCCGTAGTAGGCCGTGCCTGCATACCTGTGAGCCCTGCCTGTGAACCTGCAGCTGCTCCTGCCCTCACTCCCAATCCCTGTCCCTGTTCGGAAACCTGTAATGCACCACTGTGCCCGTACATAATAGACAACCTCTCTCTCTCTCCTCATCGGAAATCCTGGGGCAATCAGATATGCCCAATGCCCACCCACCCGGCCCTCTGACCCTCAGTAAGTGAGCCCTAACCCTGGTAAGTGATCCTGTGAAGAGACCACCACAATGCAAGCATCTCCATCTACGGACTCCCGTGCCATGGTGTAGCCACATCCCCCTCAGTAAGCTCAACCTCGCCCCAAAGGCCTCGGCCCTGCACCGGCATCGTGTCAACACGAGATCAAACCTACAAACAAAAACAAGCAGACAACCGTTCAGTAGAAGAAAACACACTGCATTGAAAAACATTACCAGCCTAAAACAGAGCTGAACACATCCGAGCACGCATCACATTGATTCTAGTAAGATCATAGCAAGTGCCAAAAAACACACGAGACAGGGCGAGGGATAGAATAATTCCAGTGTGAGCAAAAACAGGCGACTGACGCTAGCATGGGAGTCCTTGCAGTTGTAAAGGAGTCCAGTGCAGGCCTAAACCACGCTACTGATGGATGCTTGCACGATGCTCTAACCCTAAACCCTAAAAAACATGGAATTAGGGCATGAAAATTGAGATTTGTGGTACAGACATAGACGGGCAAAACGGAGGTCACAGGAGTCTTTGCAGGCATGTGGGAATGCATTCTAGGCTCAGACATCACCTGAATCGGTTGCCCACAAGTCATTTTCTGAAAATGGCAAAAAAAAACAAGCATTTGGATTGTGGTGTTCAAATCTCGCAAGGCGTGCCGTAATGGTTGAAACTGACCCCGTAGGAATCACCGTGGGCATGAAGAAAGGTGGTCTAGAGCCAAACTACGCTTGATTTGGATGCCTACAGCTCAATGTCAACACTTGCAAAAAACAAGCCTACACTTACCAAAAATCGAAAACTGATCATTTCGATCTGCGCGAAGCTCAGATCCCCCTGGCACCGTGCACACCATCTCCGTATCGCCGAGTAGATGCCTTCCGACTATGCACACGCCTCGATCGGACACCCGAAGCTCAAAACAAAAAAATTTACCTCCTCCACGGCTGGCGCGATTCTGGCCGTGAAGAGGTGCACAATTTTTTAATATACTGTTTTGGGAGGAGAAACGCATTTCTCAGAAACGCGGTTTCCGAAATGCCTCCTCCCAGAAACACGATTCTGTGCAACTATGGCTAAAACCTCAACTCCTAATACATGTAACTGAGATTTAAGTCTACATGGAATTCTTTTTTTTCTTTTTCCTTTTTTTTTTTTTTTGGGAGGGAGGCATGTGTGCGCTTCACCGATAGTTAGGAGGGGCTTGGTTAGGCACCCATTAGCCTAACTAAGGCAGATGGTGGCCCCACACACAATCAATGTTGACAAATTTCATTTAGCTAAAAATGAAATTGCCAATGGCCATTGGCTGCAGACTGCAGTGTATTTAGCTCACAGATTTACGAAGACCTTATGAAGTCCTTTAGTAAACAGATGGGGCATGCGCATCTTGCTAAGCCAAGGTATATAGTGTGCCATAGATTTTTCACCTTGCTTTCTTATCTTGAAAGTCTTTAACGGTGCCTTCAATAGAAAACCAATGGGGCCTGAATTCCGTTAGTAATTCCATTACTACACCCATTAAGTACACTAACTAATTGTAAATGGGACCTAAAATGCAGTTAGCACTATTCAGGTTCTACGAATGGTACACCAACTATAGGTGGGCACAGCCCTACGTTTTCAGTTGAACACTTCTCACCAAGTATTTGTTGCAAGTTTGTCGGTGACTATTGATGAGTTACAGCGATCACGAAATGTTTGATTGCTATATGAAAAATATAGGCTTCTATAATTCACTTATACATTATAATTACATGCTCTGTCTATTTGATATCCATCCAATTTTATAATGCATTTAACCTCTCAAATAAGATGAGCACTTGAAAATATGTATGTGCACACAAAGAGATTCAATTTTCAAGCTTGTTTGAAACATTTGAGTTTCAAAAGTCTACTGCTACATTGATCATGGCTAAAATCAAAACTAAGGAAATCATCTTTGACTTTTCCCATATTCTTAAGCAAAAATCAAAGAGACAAAGAAGATGCATGAAGGTTCTTAGACCAAAACTTTATAGCATATGTCAATGGAAATCACAAAAATTCTTTTCTTTTCTTTCTCTACAACCACGCGATTGAGCATTCATTCACCATTATTGGCTTTTGTGAATGTCACATATAAGTCCTATTTGTTTTAAATATTAGATGTTAAAAAGATCAAGGTTTTGATTGATAAAGCATGGATTCTTACTTTCAAAGCTATCGCAACTAGACTAAAATATTGCAGTTCCATCTCTATTTTCCCAATCAAATATCCGGTGCAAGTTGTTGATAATAGTTGTTAAAGTCCATTATCAAACAAATATAAGTCTTGCTACATCAAAAAGATTAGCTTTTCTTGTTCTCTTACAAATTATGGTTTATTGTTGCATCTCTATATTCATCCATGCACATTTTTAAATGTATTTAACCTTTTAAATGATAAGCACCTAACAAAACCTTAGAATCACATATGAAACGTTTCCAACTTCGAACGTGTTGAATTTCTAAAGCTTTATTGTTTCATAGATCATCACTCCTTCAGTGTAAAACATGTAAAAAACGAGCTAACCAACACACCTTTAGTAGCTCCATGTCAAGCTTAAAGGTTTGCATAAAAAACCACTACATACTCAAGAATAGGACCATCCATTAACAGTAAACAAACCGATTCAATATGTTTTGGTTACAAACTTACAGCACGTTTCTGTTTCCTGCTTTGACTTTTTACTTGTTGGCTATTAGACTCCTCTTCCAATTTTTTTGCAATAAGATGCTTCTGTGCAGCCAATACAGGACCCTGCATAGAAAAAAATGTTAAAACTACAAATTATTAATTCATGGAACTTTTGGGCACGCTAATACACAACTCTCATACAATGTAGAAAATTCACAAAAGCATGCTACTCTAGAATTTTGATTCTGTGACAATCAAGTTCTTCACAAAGCAAAAGGAATTACATAAACACACATCATAAAAGGATAGGGCACATCACCAAATCCTAGGAAAGACAACATCAAGGAGAGAACACTTCATTGAGTGAAGAGAATACAAAGAACATACCTTTCACATTGTGGAGGGGAGGCACCAACAAGAACCTTAGCTATTGTATCTCAAGATTGTGCCCCTTATATGGATTTCAGATGCTAGAGGGCTCATCAGAGTAATTATGCTATCGATGGTCCCATGTGCCACATCTGTAGTCCTACTAGCACCTTAAAGTGGTGGCTTGAGTGACATCTTCCTAGAAATCTCTGGTTAAGAGAAAGGTAAACGAGGACTCCATACCAAATAAAAGCCTACATACTACATAGAATACATTTGATCTCTCGAGTCTTGATTCAACTTGACACTCACATCTCTTGAAGAGTAGAGGTTTGGGATGAGTTTTGTGCATAAGTCAAGCAGTTGAATTATTTAGTCTGTTACTAAAACCTCCTTGCAAAGAGGAATTTAAAAGACAGAACTAATAAAAAGCTTTATAAATAAATGGCTTACAAATTTAAGCCAATGACACTGCATATCGACAATGCTATCAAGAGAGCTCTAGTACCAAAGTTTTTCTTTTGTAATCCAGCTCTAAACTTTCTACTTGCAACCATCATAGAAGATCAAGATGAATCTACATCTTGGTTTGTGGACTCAAGGGGTCATTCAGCACGTGAACATCTGTAGAGATGACTTGAATCAAGTGTCAACCAAAAAATAAATGCACGTGATACAGACATATCTATTTGTAAAATTAGAATATATCCAATTTCACAAATTTATATAGAGAAGTCAATGATGAAATAAGGTAAAGCTTAGAAACAATATACGAGAAACTCAAAAAGTCAAAGGATCTAAGTCTAAAAAATAATATGAAATTCTATAAACAAAAAATCTTAGCCAAACAGCATTGCTTATGTCTCATCAGTACCCAAGCATAAGTTGCTAACTAGGTTTCGAAAGAATCCGGATTCTCTTGGGTAGACCCAGTGTTCACTAAGAAGCAAAAGACAATCATTAAGAAGAAAATAATAATAATAATGATAATAATTCAGATAAAAAGAAACTCTAAATTTGAAATTTGAAATTTTGAAATTTTAATTGAAAACAAAATAATAAATTAAATTAAATAAATAAAAACAAGGATCATAATATGTAGACGAGTTACCGAACCAAAGAAAATACTAGAAACAAAGCGGGCTCCTTAGCTCTGTTATTAATCATCTTAAACATACCATACGCTGAACTACCAAAGGTAAAACCAAAAGAGATACAGACACTTCAAATAGCGCAAATGAAGACTATAGGACTGCATTCTAATTTTCAATGATCCTCAAATTTGGGAATGCAATCCATCATTGTACTATGTAGTCTACTCAAAAAGCAATAAATCTTCAAACTATAACTACCTGCAATGGAAAGGAAGGCAACGATGGGAAACAGACGGCTGCCCACCCATTTAGACTGTATAGTTTTGCTAATTTTGCCTCGTTGGGCTGGAGAGAAGCGGTTGTTGCCTTGTTATGCATTCTTGGGTTCATTCAGATAAATCTAAGAATCGTGTCCTTCGTAGAATGCTAGCAAGTAGTAACCAGCCAACCAAAAACTACTAAGGAGTTCATATAAGAGAGCTCCCAATGCCCACAGAACAAGTCTATAATAAAGTGACTATTTGCAATGTAGCAATCAAGTTCACATATCTTGAAAAAGATCTCTATTGTTGCTAGCAACACTCTCTTTGGTCTTGATGTCCAAAAGGAATCATTGCCTCATCCTTTGAGGATTCTCACTTTATACCTAGTGAAGGAACACATAAGGAAAAATAGGATGTAATGGGAAGTTGAGATTCCCACATAATAGAGTGGGTATTGTGACATAAATCCCTCTACATGTAAAGCATCTCTCATATCATTAGAGCTACACAGCATCATGTCATATGATATCAATGTGTAGAGTGTGATTGACAAAACAATGATATCTCCCTTTGATCTCATAATATAGTAAATGTAAAACATGAAATACGATTAACTAACAACAAGAAAGGATCAGCATTGCAAGTTGGTTTTCTAGTATATTAAAGAATATATATATAATGGTAAATATTGGTTGCAAATGGCACATTGGCCTGATAAATCACGTTAACCTTGAAGAGAGCAAACACCACATACTACATACAACAAGACATTGTGAACATGCCATCCAACAATGCTAGAACAAAATGATGTGCAATGGAATAGAAAAGTGAAACGTGGATTCATTAGTTGGAAGCTAACCATAGTATCGTGAGTTGGAATCGGCTTCTTCATTATCTTTCCAAACGCTCGCCCAAAAGCACTGGGCAAGCCTCCATTGTGAACTCCCGTGTCCCCATTTGCATCATCACCCTCACTGTCATTAGCATCTTCATCATCCTCCTCTTCCTCAGCCAAATAACCATCGTGCTCACTTTCATCTTCCGATTGCATCGCCTCCCCATCCTCTTCATGAACTTCTTTCTGCACATCTCCTGCGTCAGAATTTACAGTTCTCTGATCTGTGCTCTTACCTACCACTTCACTACTTTACTCTCTACACACTAGGTTTAGGGTTAGCTCTCACCAACTACATTCACAGCCATATCTACACTCAGATAGTGGTTAACTTCCAAAAGCTTCAAATGTGGTGAGGCAAGAAATAAAAAGGATGTGGTTAGAAGGCATATTGCTTAAACCCTAAACCATACACTCAAATTTGACATAAACCCAAGAATTCGGGTTGTCAACAAAAAAGTAAAGGGTGTTAAGCAACAACAATGCAAATACTTGGGCTTATTTCAATGTAAGTGTAAGGTTTGGGTTTAAGCAATATGCCTTCTCAACTCAAATCTATGTCATCTACCACCTCACCAACTTTAAAGCTTTCAGCAGTTACCTGTAGACATGGCTGTGAATGTAGTTCGTGGTTACACCTAACCCTATACTTATTGTGTAGAGGTACATGGCAAAAGCCTATTTTGGTTCTGCTTCTTAGCCAGCTTTTACTTTATAAAGATACTCTTCTGAGAGAGCTGAAATCAAACGAATTACAAACAGTGCATCATTTGGTCGTCAGTTGCACAAATTAGACCTCGATTCCTTTACAGTGAAAATACATGCAGGTAATACTAGCAGTTGATTCACTGCACTAAACAAAACAAAAAATACGTTAATGACTAGCTCTTGAAAACAATACCGCATATAGCCCCATTCAAACTGACAGGATCCACCTAGGAGGATTCAAAAGAGATGACATAGCCATCAATCTTCAACTTCCCCGTCACACACTAAGCTACATACACTAAGCTATATGAACTGTAACACTCAGAATTTGTAATACTAAATCCAGCCTGGAAACTGTCAACTCTGTGCTTTGATGTCAGCACTGGCATTTGATCCCATTATAAAAGCAAACATGAGAGAAGCAACGACATCATGCTTACCATGATGCCTTTTTGCACACACAAACACCGAGAAGAACCCGAAATTTAGAAGGGAAGACTGACTGGACTGACTGACTCGCCGCAGATTTCCAGCAAGCACAACAAACAAGAGATGGATGCTACCAATACCAAGCGCAATACAACCACAATGTTGCAATTTGATTGGACCACGTCGAAATTAGGGTTAGGGTTTAGATTTTTGCACAAGAAAAAGCAACCAATTTTTTTTAGAAACTTCTTTCTCTCATGCCACTAAAACAAAAAAGTTTCTGGAAATATGCGACTGAAGTTTCCAAAAACTGAGGAGAGGAGGAGCACGGTGAGTGAGGTGGAGAGAGAGATGGCGCGTGAAGGAGGTAAGAGAGAGAGAGTGAATGGGACGGCGGGTGGAGCAGAGAGAGAGCAGGGAAGTCTATGGCGTGTGGGGTGTGTGTGTGTGTGTGTGTGTGTGTGTAAGAGAGAGAGAGAGAGAGAGGGGGGGAGACGTTCTATGGCGGGTTAAGGAGAGAGAGATGGCGGAGAGAGAGAGAGAGAGAGATCGCATGCACGTTTTATGATTTATTCGAGCAGCAAAGTGTGAGTGAGAGATGAATGAGGCTTCTGGGCCTCAGTGACCCTAAACCGTGAGGGCAGGGACCCTCCTCTCTTATTGTCACTCAGCTGCTGCCCAGCCCCTCCTGCCCGTCTGGTTCACATTATTTGCATTGCATGTCACGTGCCATTTTTACATTATCCCATAAGTTTCCTAAAGAAATGGTCACAATGGTTATATATTGAAATGAACTAAGGTCCCACAATGTGTGGGGGTGTTGATGGTGGTTTGGATGCTACCAAAATCGTTGCTAGAGTGCCCAAACAAATCCAATTCCACCCACAAATCATATCATTCGAGTAGTGGGGCCACATGTTGCACAGCCAACTCACGGGAAGCGGGAGTTACTTTCCCTCCCATGCTAATATGCAACTTCGGGTAGCAAACCTTTCTTGCGTAATGACACATGTAAAGGGTTTGTTTTCCGTATTTCTTTTTGCACATTTTTTTTTGCGTTTTTTTTGGATTTGTGTTTTGCGTTTTTTTAAGATTTTTTTTGCGATCCTTTTGCACATTTCTAATTTTTGGTTTTTTCATTTTCTAAAAACAAAAATCTACATTTTTTCAATTCTTTTTTGAAAGAATTTGCATGTGGAATAGCACATGCGCATTTCGTATGTGTGAATGTGGCTACCCATCATTGGCTATCCACGCACACATTCCATCACAAGTGTCTAGTGCTTGCAGAAAACTTCTTTTTCAACCTACCATAAAACATATTAAAAAAAAAAAATTGTAGGCTTTTTAGCAACTCATGGGCCAAAAGCCTACAGAATCATAAGGAATAGGCTCAAAAAAAAATTGAAGACACTTCAAATTTTTATACAAAGCTTTACAAGGCATTTATCCTTTTTCATTAGGATTTCAATATATTTCAACTTTGGGTCAATGTTCAAGAAAGCCGGCAAAGTATAGGAATGAAACTAGCATCTTTTACCAAAAACTAGCTTCGTAAAAAATTCACAAAAAAAGTGACTTTAAAAAATTGACAACTTTTTTGAAATGCAAAAAAAGTCAACAAAATGATTTATTAATGTAAATTTGTATTATTTTGCCAGCAAGCAAATGCAGGATTTAGAAGGCAAGATTTAAAAAAAACTAACAACAATTCGAAAATGCAGAAAATTATGATAATGCAAAAATCAATATCAGAATGTTAAATTTGTAGATTTTGATATATATTAGAATTTAGTAATGAATAAGAAATACTTGTATGATCTTTGTATTTAACAAGAAGTAAAATGGCATGCACTTTGTTAAAACTTTATTATGGGCCACTGAAAGAATGTATAAAAGTCTAGAGCCAAACTGATTATTTTTAGAATCTTAGGCCAAAAAAATAATTACTAATTTATATGAAAATTTAAACCTATAGAATAATATTTGATAGGCTCATAATCTAAAAGTGCTCAAACGTGTATGTTGTTATGAGAACCTACAAAACAAATTAGTAGGTGAATAAAAATCTGATAGGCTTTTTTCAAGGGACACTAGTATCCACTTGAAAATTATGACATAAATGCATAAAAAAAGAATTGGTTCTAAATTTACATGCATATTTTACCTCTTGAGATGCCTCCAAATTCACAAAAACTGAGCACTTGGCATTCCGAGTTTTGAATTTCAGCGGTCTGAACGTAAAGGCTTAATGGTTTTATGAAAATTAGCAGATTTGATGACATGATTGCAAGGAGCAAATGAGAGAGAGAGAGAGAGAGAGAGAGAGAGAGAGAGAGAGAGAGAGAGAGAGAGAGAGAGAGAGAGAGAGAGCAATCTATCTTACGAAAGATCTTGTATTTCATTCAAAAACGAAGCACATAGCTATCAAGTATCATGTTATTCGGGACTTAGTCGAGAAGAAGATATTGAAGACAGTTTTCATACTTACAGAGGAAATGACAGCTGATATCTTTACAAAGCCACTCAGTAAAGCTTTGTTCGAGAAACAGCGAAGAAGATTGGGGTTAATCCAACTGCCCACTTTGAGAGGGAGCTATAGAACACCTGATCAGACAAATCTCGATTCTACTAACAAAGTGCGCAGTTTACTTGACAAAGGATGAGAAACGAACGCGAACTCGAAACATTTCTATTCGTGATCAACCTCGAAAGATTCGCGAAATTTATCTTGCTTGAAACTCGAAATATTCGCAAAAGATTCACGAAATAGTTTCTTATAGAAGCTCGTAGTTTCTTGTTGAAGCTCGAAAGATTCCCGAACAAGTTCTTGTCGCGAAATATTTTGTTTCTTGTTCGAATCTCAGATGTCGCGAACAATTCACGAAATATTCTGGATTCTTCTTCAAGCTCAAATTGTCATCTATAGCGAACATTCACAAAACACGAAGATGTCGCTAAGAGACCAGTGTCACGAACAATTCGTGAAACACAAAGTTGTGATGAAGAGATGCACTGTCGCGAATAATTCGCGAACAGAAACTATTGGGCCCTAGAAATAGAGCGTTTATTTGATTATCAACCGTCGTAAACGATTAGATCTACTGTTACAGAATTGAAAGGCCAAAGGACCTGTAAACAAAAGGCCAAAAGACCTGGCCTATAGCAATATAAATACATGTGCACTACTCGTTGTAACAACACACTCTCACACTGAAGAGACTCTCAGACTCATTAAGGAGTTTTGTTGTTGACGGCTTTGGTGCTGGATTTGTTTTGTAAGTAACAAGTTGTGGCAGTAGCTTCTGCCCAGAACTTCGCAAGTAGATGTGATTGACGTAGCATGGATCTGGCTGAGTTGAGAAGAGTTCAGTTCTTCCTTTATGCAATCCCATTCTGTTGAGGTGAATAGGAAGTGGTGAACTGTCTTCTAAAACCATGTTCAGCCATGTAGTCGGCCATCTTGTAATAAAGGTATTCGTCGCCGCCATCAGTTTGGAGTGCTTTCACTTTTGTAGACATTTGTGTCTCAGCCATGGCCTTAAATCTCTTGAAGAATTCAAAGGCTTCAGATTTGTGCTTAATGAACATGACTGTAGACCGTCTAGAAAAATCATCAATGAAAGAAATAAAATAGATTGCATCTCCTAAGGACGGAGTTGGCATTGGACCACAAAGATCACTATGTACAAGATCCAATACATGCTTTGTTTTGATGGAATGTGATTTGAGAAACTTGCTTCTAGAGTGTTTGCCATAGATTCACAAAAGAAAGATTTCCTATCCAATGACTAAGAACCTTTGCTTTTTACTGCTTTGAATTCCAGGTCAAACGGAAGAGTTATGCAGATTCGAAAATAACTAATGAGAACACGTAAAAACCAACTCAAGAAAAGGGGTCTTGAAAAATAAACGAAAAAGTAATAATTACAAATTTTCAATAATTTCTCAGTGTCAGACTCATCGTTCTGATCACTTCGTTTTTACTACGCTAGAATCCAAGCTCAAACAAAAACGTTATGGAAATTTTAAGAGAATTCAGAAAATGGATTAAATACAATTTAGAAAAGGGGGGTTAAAGAAAAATCAAAATTAAATTTGATAAATTTTTGGAATCCATGAACCATTCTTGTGCTTGTAGAAGAACAGAAGGAATCGTAAAAAAAATAAAAATTTACGGCAAATTTTTCTCTGATTATTCGGAAAGATCTCCCATGTGCTCATAAAAAAATAACAACCGGAAGAAAAAAATAGAAAAGAGCCAAAAAAAAAAAAATCTTTGGAGGCCACCAGGAGGGCGCGGGCGGGGGCCGTGGGCTGCGCCCGCATGCCTGCAGCATGCCCCAAAGAGAGAGAGAGAGAGAGAGAGAGAGAGAGAGAGAGAGAGAGAGAGAGAGAGAGAGGGGGGGGGGGGGGGGGCTAGGGACTAGGTAATGGTCAAGGGAGGGAAAGGGAGAGAGGGAGAGAAAGAGAGAGAGGTCTAGGTGCGTAGGGGAGGGTAGAGAGAGGACACGGGAATGGAGAGAGAGCGGTGCCATGTAGGGCAGGCAAGGATGGCATTGCAGGCGAGAGATAGAGAGAGGAAAGAGAGAGGTGTTAGATCTAGGAGTTGGATCTATCGGATCTAGGCGTCAAATCTGACGGTCCGATTTTATTTTTTTTTGAAAACTTCAAAATGAAAAATCTGAAATTTTTTGAAAAAAGGACAGAACTTCAAAGTTGAAGAAATGAAGTGCTTCTCTCTCACTTGGAAAAATCCAAAAGAAATTTTCAGAATTCTAGAAAATCTGGCCCACCTCCACTAATTTGACCCTAACTCTCTCAATATTGATCCAAATCACAAAAACTCAGTACTTCTGAAAAGCTAACAATGAGCTCTATCAGTTTAGGATCAAATCAATGATTTAAGGTGATTTGATGGGTCAAATTAACAACAGAATAGGCCTAAAAATTTTTAAAAAAGAAAACTAGTAACACTAGGGCTAGAAAACAAGATTTGTTATAACTTTTTGGATACTAATCCAAATGACCTGCCATATCGATCAGATCAAAGCTAAGACAATGATCTAAAATCCTATGTAAAGAAACTTGAAATAAAAATTCAAATCAAATCTGAAAAATTCAAACAAATTGAAAGGAAAATTGTAATCACCTATTTTGATAGTTTTTGGGAAAGTTGCAATAACTTCTACATTTCTCACCCAATTTGCTCGCAAATTGGTGCAAATGAAAGTTAAAACAAAGCTCTACAAATCTATGGAATCAAATTAGAAATAAAAACTAAATTTAGTGCTAAAAATTGATCTGAACAGACCTAAAAATTTCAAAAAGTATTTATGCTCTTTTGAGATATCTATTCCACATGCCTATCTCAAATGATCTTTTCATTTCTTATAGTCATGCACTGACTATGAGGAATGAAAAGATACCTATTGCACCCTTTTTTTTTCTTCACATGTCAAAACGATATCTCAATGGCTAGGTCTTCTTAGTATTTGGCATTCCCTTTAATAAGTTGGATTTTTTTTTCTCTCATTTTGCTATCGATATGTTGATATACAAAAATTGATTTCATTTGCATTATTAGATAATTTTGATTAGAATCTTACTACTCTTCTTGTTCAGAAAGATTATTTTTTTGTTCATTTCAGTAATCTTGTACATGCTAGGCTTGCTACCAGACAGATTTATATTAGAAAAAATTTCAAACCTTAGGATCTATATAAGAGAAATATAGATTGTGATATCCACAAAAAATGTCATGTTTCCAATAAAGGAATGTCATACTTTTAAAGCATATAACTATAACATAAGTACCTAGAATGTTGCTATCCAACATATGTGATTCTGTGATTGAATACTAAATTTATAATGATTAGTATTTGATATTTTTGGTTTTTAAAGTAATACTTACCCGTTCCGATTTTTCACCTTTGATAATCATGGACTTGTCTAGTTTCTATGTTCTTCTACAGATGATGTTTTAACCTCCTCTCATGTGGAAGCTTCTCTTAAAACCATTTTCAAAAGTGTTTAACAACTAGCAATCACATGGGCTTCTGTAGATGCTTATTCACATCTTCTAGAGAATGGTTAGGGCATTAGATGTCCTTGTTTGGAGCACATGTGCACTCATGAATGGACTCTCGAGTAGTTCTTCCAAGCTTTTAGTTGTTTGAACCGAATTTCTATCATCCCACATGGTTTTCCTACAAAAAAGAAAAAGGTCCCACAAATTCTATATCTAGGGTTTTGACATAGCCACTTTAAATTTGCCCACGCTTTTACAGAATATTCACACACAACTGATTGTTATCTTTTAGATTGCACCGTTAAAGTTGTGGACAATCAAGTATGCTTCATATTATCCTTTTACATAAACATGATCAGACTCTTGCACACTGGTCGAATTGATGTCGACTTGTAGTTGCGTTTGCGTAACTTCCTTATTTTCAATCACCTCGGCATGGCTTTTCCTTTCCCAGCTTGCTACTAGGTCCCTCAGTCCTTTAGTCATATCTACATAATTATGTACTTAATACCAAGCTAATCTACAAGAAGCTCCTTGTAGAATAAGCATTTAGATTAGTTAGGCACCAATTGTTAGTTTGGTTTGACTGCACCATCACAAACAAACTAGTTACCATTAGAACAACTATTTTAAATAATGATATCTATCATATCCCAACTAATCATGGACCTCAACTCATGGATGCTACTCCACAAATGCTTTTGACAATCAGTCACTTATAGGTATTAAGCTTACCTTTTGTGGTCCTTAGTGATGCACATGACCTTTCATTTTGTGACAAACATCTATGAACTTTTAGACAATTCCTTTGACATTGACTTCTTAGCAAACTTCCTAGAACATGGGAGGAGGTATTCCTCACCATGACTCACATTCATGGTGAAGAGCTGATCCAAGGGTGAAAAGGTGGGATGTCATCCCACCCATCAGGATGCATCCCACCCTCCTCACCCTTGGATGCATTGGAGCCCACCACTCTCATGTCATTGGTGGGGAGGAATACGCTCCTGTGACTAGAACAACCTAAACAAGTTGTCTTGTTTTGGAAGGCCAACAATCTTGGTGGGCACAATGCACCAACTCAGCACATTTTCAACTGGAATATCCAAAGCTGTCAGCCCATCATTGTTCTCTAGATTAAGATCAACTCCATGGCTTAGAAGCAATTCGGCCATCTCCTTATACCCTTCTTTGGACACCTCATGCAAGAATGTGTTCCCTTCCTTGTTTATATACTTCACGTCTGCTCCCAATTCTGATATTAGTATTTTGGCCATCTTTGTCTTGCCGTCTCTACAGAGGTAATACAAAGGATGCCCGATATTCAGATCTACGATATTATAATTTTTTATCTTTATGCGTCCTTCTACAAGATCCAGGACTTGTTCATGCCCGTGGAGGCATATTATGTGCAAGGGATAAAAGACGTCGTAGGGCTTCTGATCAAAGCTGCAACCCAATTCAAGGAGTTTCTTTAATACTTCCATATGTGCATGCCACATATTCTATGGATCGACTTCTTTTAACAATTCCTCCAAAAGAAACTCAACCGTATATACTTGATCTCCCTCTACTGCATATTCCAGAGGTGTCCTTTCGTTGGTGCGAGCGCGCCGCTCCAATAACAGACAGACTGACATCCTTTGACATGGTCAGATGATGGATTTTTCCAAAAGAACTTTTATCATGTCATTTTTCCCAGTAAACGCCAGCAAGTGTATCGGCTTCAGCTGCGCTAACTCATAGTAACTGTCAAAATCCATATTCAGGTCAAAGACAATTTTTTAATAGAAAGATTTTGGAATAACTCTTACTTTTCTTGAGTTATGTTAGACATATACTCTAGTATCCTATAAATGATTAAGTATGGTTTTGGATTCCAAAAAATTATGATTGACGAATCATACGAATCTAAATATTTATGGTTGACGGATCGTAAATAGATACTTAATTGTTGTAAGAGGATTGTAAAGAATTGTAATGATTCTTAAGTGTGACGATTAAGTCTTGGTCTGTTAATTGAGTAAGAATTCAGATCAATGTTTTGAATCTCTTTACCCGAGCCTAAATTTTATGTCTTATGCTTTGATGGTTTGATTGCTTTGGTTGTTTTTTATGTTGACGACTTGATTATCTCAAGAGATGATAGATATGATCAAGACTGATCTCATGAATCAATTTGAGATGACAAATCTCAACCTAATGCACTATTGTCTTGGAGTGGAAGTGTGGCAAAAAGGACATGAGGTGGGCCAAGTATGTCAGAGAGTTGATGCACATGTTCAAGCTACAAGATTGCCAGCCAGTGAACACACCCATTGAACCAGATAGAGAGCTTTTCAAGCTTGATGAGTCACAGCCATTTGATGCTACGTTGTATAGACAACTAGTAGGAAGCTTGATTTACGTAGGAAGTTAAAGTCAAGATTGTTTAGTTTCTCAATAGCTAATTTATGTACGAAGAATTTACACATGAAGCAGGGATTATGTTGTGCTTTGTCAATGCCATTGATGTAGAGAAAGTTGGTAGATGATGAGACCGTGTTACCATGGTTATCTCATCTAAGTGTTCACGAGCAAGTAAGACTTCCATGAGTTTAAACCATCCATCATAAAGTTCAGAAGCAATCTCGTTGATATTAGCTTGTCTTAGTGTAATATGATTTAGACCTTTCTCTAATGATTTACATAAAATTGAACTTTTAATAATAGTACAATTCATAGAGACAATATCATTAGAGAAAGGTCTAAAATAAAATCCTTAAACCATTTAAACGATAGGCAATCACATGAACGTAAGCTTTCTATATCAAAGTTGCAAAAAACTTCAAAAGGGAAATACTACTTAACACTTGGTAAGTATGACCAACCAAAAATAATATCATGAAAATGTTCATCTATAACACCAAACAGTCTAGATAAAACGTGAGCATAAAATTGCTTCACATCAATAGCTTCAAAAACTCTATTACGGTAACATAAATGTAAAAAAGGTCTTCATATATGACTGTTAGTAGTAAGCTAAAGACGACCAGTCGCCGAGGTAGTAACTTCTATTCTTTCTGTCCTTTCATCATCCTGCACATAGATCAATCTCTGTAAAAATTTAATCTCTTGACATGTAGTTCACTCTTTGCGCTACTACTTTGCCCTTCCTTTCATTTGAAACCTAAAAACCATCTTTTCTTTCCCATCTTGACCCTAAGATGACTGAGTTCGGATTATTAAGATTGAAGTTGCCCATCCTTTTGCTTGTATTTTGGAAGTATTTGTCTTGGAGGGTAGAGAAGCTCGATATTTTCAAAAGACGTTCTATCTCACAAATATTTTTAGCATCTCCCAAGTGTGCTAAGAATTTGGTAGAAGAATCTTTTGCAAGTTCGATAGAAGCATCAAACATGTATTGTCGAATAAAGAGAAAGGTCAAATGCGCACTAACGACATCTCTAGCAAGTTTATGCAGCCACATAAAAAAAAGCATTCATCTGATTTTAGACGGAGGCACCAAGAAAGAATTTGCCTAAGTTGTTCATCATCAGATAATAGAGGAGTTGTTTTTGCATTTATCCCCACACCTACATTTGAAGAAAGGCCTCTTCCAGTTCCAAATTCTGGCTTGATGAAGGTTTGTTCTATTGAAGCCAGTCTCAAAGTGACCTTTGATTCTGTCCCAAGTATGCTCAGAAGGGCAACGAGAAGGCTCAATTTTATTCATACGAATAATAGTATCAAAAGCCACATGAGTCTCAAGAGAGGAAGTTTTGTGTAAGACGGCCAGTTTGCAAACTTGTATTTCTTTTTTCAATAAGGTGTGTTATCATGATCCAAAGATCAATGGATATAGGAGCGAGAAAGTTAATAGAAGAAAGGCTCCAGAGTTTATAGATAGTGAGAGCAAATTTGAACTCAATGATTCTACTAGGCACAAAGGGGACTTGACAACTTTTGGATTTACAGAACTCGTAAGTGGATTGGTCACCAACATCGCAGATATCCTGCGAGAAGATCTCTAGTTGGGATGCACTATCCTCATCAAGGTCATCAATAAAAAGAAGAGGGTGTGGTAATGAAAGAGTATCAATGACAAAAGAGGAAGGCTCAGTGGGAGTATTACCATTTCTTTTCCTAGGCGCACAAAATCTTTTCTAATGTGCCTTTCCTCTTCTTCAAATTTATCGACAAGTTCATTCAGACTGCCAAAAAGTTTTTCTACCACACTCAAAGTATCTTTTTTTTTTAACAAACTCGAAGTAAATCTTGACCCAGTCCATAGTCTCCAAGAGATCAATCAAGCATAAAACCTTATCCTCTGGTCCAGCAGAAGCACAAGTAGAGCTTTGTAGAGCTTATCAGCAAAACAAGGGAGAATTTTTTTTTTTTGAAATGTTATAGTGTAAGTTAGGGGTGGTATTGGTGTAGGACCTTTAAATAGAAGATTCGTTGTATGGGCGTAGTATAACGTAGGGAGGTGCCTTTAAGTGAAGAAGCATCCTTTGTATTAACATGATTGAAAGCTTGGAAGATCATTTTCATGCTTTGAATTTGACCAAACGAGTTTCCTTTTCAACTAAATGGCTATATAAATTTCTAACTTTCAAATGACAAAGATGGTTCTCAACTCCATGCGCTTGCCCCTTCTCTTGCCACTATTTTATAAGCCTTGGCAAGTGAAAAAAATACTACCTATTCTCAAAGTGTTAAATTGATTGTTGCAAGCTTGCCATTGGTCCACTTTTTCTCATGTTTCAACATGCCCAGCCCAGGTCCAATAAATCACTTTCATTTGCCCCTACATGGCAAGAGGCCCATGCCACCTCATGTGCCACATCGTGACAACTCAACGTAGTTGGAAAGCAAGGGAGGCCCTTATTTCCAATGAACAATGGGAAAACTCCATTTTAACATAGGGATTTGTCGTGTAGTCAAGTGTGAAAATAATCTAGATTTTATGCTATTGAAACAAATAATGTAATTAAAATTCAAGCTTTCAATTAGATGCAAATTTAAAATTTGAGTGTAAAGCAAATTTGACTTTCAAATTTATCTTGCGATGCAATTTTTAAAATTTTTAATCAACACTAGTGATGTTTTTGCCTTTCAAAAGCCTTGTCCATGCATTATAACTTGAGAATCCCAGGCATAGTAATTTTATTTCTTAGAAAAATATCAATATTTAGCATTCATGAATATTACTATAGATCTTGTAAGCACTAAAAGGTTTGATTCTAAATTCAACATACTAGGGGAGTACCTTGGACTCGGAGAGTATTGTGGGGCCGGTGGTAAACTGGTGGTGGGCCCTTGCTCTCCCCTCCAATAAAAAAAATAGATTTATTATTTAATTTAAATCTAGACAATAAATGTGAAACCACCCTTACTCTCAATTCACAATAACCTTAGATAAAGCTTCACATGAAAGATTCCATGTGTCAAGACATAAGTGGGCTTGGAGATCCACATGATGAAATATAAGTGGGCCCTCACATGGCACCTTGCAATTTTCAAGAGCTTTTAGTGAAGATTTCACATGGGAGAGATATGAGCCACCAAGAATTCTACATGGTAAGACACAATTGGGCCGAGCAAAGTGGGTTGGCCCAAAAAACCTATCAAATTTCCCACATCAGGATCGTTTTATTGGTGATCATGTGGACATACCCTAAACCCTAAACATATATACACTATAACCATCTTTTCTCTTTTTTCTTGGAATCTTTCCTCTTTTGACTCGATCACTACACAATACTAGTGCTACATAAATAATCTTTCTTTTTCTCTCACCGAAGCATTGCGTTTCTCAAATACACAATTGGGTTGGGCTTCCATATCTGCTCTCAGTACGGGCATGACTGCTCTACCTCCTTATCATTATGTGGCTAAGTACAGAGAAGTGCACATAGAGGATCCGGATCTTTATGATTTGGATCAACTCCAGCTCCTTGTAGACAATGATTCCAAGCAGAAATCTCAAATGTCTAGGTGCAGATCTCAATTATGCTAGTATGACACCACATTTGGCTCCTCATCCCAACCATTTATAAGTTAATCCATAAATCTCCAATCCAAAGATTCGTTAACTCTGCAAGTATCTGTCAAAACAATACTTGATGACATGTTTATGTTCACCGACTAGGTTAAGTGCACCAAATAACCCTAGTAACCAGGAATACACAATAGATTCATACAAGATTAATCGTGCACATATGTGAATAATCTCACTATGACCCAGTACATAAACACAATTTTTATTTGGCAGATTCCTCCAGAACCCACATATGTTACTCACATATCTCACTGAGATCTTGTAACTTAGCTACAAAATATTGTCATCTTGTTATGCATTCAGTCTTTAATTACCAGTGGTTTCTAGACCTTGAATCTTGCACTTCAGTTAAAGAATCACTTTTTGGAAGTATTTCCTAAATCCAGTATTTTCTTAATCAAAAGATTTTGGAATGACTCTTACTTTACCTGAGTTATGTTAGACATATACTCCAGTATCCTATAAATGATTAAGTAAGGTTTAGGATTCTAGAAAATTATGATTGACGAGTCTGTTGAAACCACCTTGGAAAAGTGCGTCCTCCTACATGAATTTTGATCATTTATAGTTCACATGTGTGAAGCCTAGGTGGCAAGGTGATATGGCAGGTGTCTTGTAGACCTACTCTCCCTTTGTACTGTGCTTTATGATGGTGTCCTATAGAGGAAGTTATGGCTATAGGAAGTTTGACAATTTTTGAGCTAAAATTTGAAAATTTTCCGAAATGTTTTGATGCATGCAAATTGTATTGACGTCCTGCATAAGGCATAAATGTGACAACACAATTCAAAGGGGCATCAATGCTAGTAAAAGAAAATAAACCCAATCCCGCGTTAGGAAACCCCAATATGAAAACGATGTTCCACATAATGCTAGTGGTACTCTATCAAGCCAACATAAATATTTTTTTCTATCAAAGGGCTTAAATCTATGCTTCTAGGTAGGGAGGAAGGGGAGACTCAGTCAATGAATTGTACGTAAATTTGATTGTTCATTTTCAAGTATTGTCAAAACGCATCCAAGTCATGTTCCTTTTTTTAATGGAGTAAATCTAGATGGGATAGGAAGAAGAGGAGATTCTACACAAGGTATGTGAGGTGATGTGGGATGGATAGAATCGATGTGAAGTGTCATGGGATTGATAGAATCGATGTGAGGTGTCATGAGATAGATAGAATCTATGTGTGGTGACATCGTGGAATGAATAGAATCCATAGTAGAATCTGTGTGAGGTGTTGTGGGATGAATAGAATCCATGTGAGGTGTCGTGGGATGAATAGAATCTATGTGTGGTGATATCGTGGGATGAATAGATTCTATGGAAAGATCTATGTGAGGTGTAGTGGAGTGAGTGACGTGCGGAATGGAAAGATGCATAACCTCCACATCATGGTGTGTGTAGTGACTAGTGACATCAATATGAACATCAACAAGATCTTTGTCTAATGCCAAAGATGATCCAAAATCGATATGTTGTATCTTGTTGATAAGATTGTCAATCGACGTGTTATAAGACATTGACACCAATGTATTATTCGACAAGGGTGAAACATTATACAAGCATTAGTTTTTTTTTTTTCAAAAGAATTATAAATATGTGTATGATAAGAAAAGTACTAAATAGTCAAAATGTACCTCCAACGGGCTCCTCAATGTGCTTTCCAAACTTCCATAGATTTCTCAAATTTTCAATCCTTTGCATTGTTTGCACTCGCAATATATCTTTTCATTGTACCTCTGTTGATGCTAATTTCATTTTACAATTACAAGAATAATTAGCTTAATATTACAAGCTAATTTATATGTGTATAAATACAGTCTTAAATTTTAAAGTAAATGCGATTTAGGTCGAGGTTGGGCACCAGAACTTGATGATGATGATGCTCCACTAAGTCTTTGCTCAAGCATTTCATGATTTTATTTTGTAATAATATTGCATCTTCTTTAACTTTTTGCTATCTTGTGGAGGTGTTGTGCTTTAAACAATCGTAGAAAAAAACAAAAAAGTTATATTCAACACACAATGTTGCAAATCCAAATGTTAAGTACATAATATCTACTGTACATTAAATAAATATACTCGTTTCGAGACATTTCCTCAACAGAAGACATATTCACTAATCAACGATTAAATTTTATCTGCAATATTTTAACAAGAATGTTAAATCTTATTTATGTATGTGATATTGACAAACTACACTTGTCAAAATATACAAATAAAATTGATGTACACACAAATTTAGTAAGATTTACAAATATTTTTATCACTAAAACATTAAGATACCTCACCAATGTCAATTTGCTTGAACGAATATAAACTTGTCTAATTCACGAAGAAAAGAAGCACATGCAAGCAAACTATAAAATAGAAGTGTAATTTTTTTTTAACTATTTAGGAAACTAAGCAATAAGTAATACATATTTGTCATTTTTAAAAAATCATCAAAATCTCAAAATCTTCAAAATCACGAGTTTGGAAAATTCAAGTAGCTTGAATTTGATACTTACATGTGAAAGAACTCTACTTTGGTCCCTATCACTTGACATAGCCCATTGAGTGATCATAATTGACCAACATCCCATGATATAGCTCAAACTTAATGTCTATCAATGTAAAAAGCCCCGTTTTGGCACTTCTCACTTGAGGCTCCTCATAGAGTGATCAACTGTGAGGGATTTCATCCAAATAGATTACATTTGTTGCCTATCATTTGGGAAAGCCAAAATTTGATGCCCAATGTGTAATTTTTTTTCTTATCACCCAACATGGCTAAATAACCCCATTTTGGTGTCTCTATCACTCGGGAAAGTCAAAATTTGCTACCAAACATATGATTTTGCTACTTATTACTTGACATGGCTCATCAAGTGACTAGACTCAACAAGTAATATATTAAAGACAACTCAAGTTCAACCCCTTGTCAAACCCCTGTCACACGTGATAACTTAAATTTTATGTCTATGCGTGGTTTTGTTGTTTATCATCACCCAGCACGGCTCATCAAGTGATTAGACTCAACCAACCACAAGTCTAGTATATTAAGATAGCTCAAGCTTGATCCATTGTCAATGAAATTGACTCCTATCACATGAGATAACTAAAATTTGATGTGCATCTTTTAGAATAGCTCACTTTTGGTGAATATCACTAAAGGTTTCTCGTAAAGTGATCAAATTGGAGACATTGTGTGCTCATGAAATAGATCAAAGTCGCTTCTCATCACTTGAGATAGTTGAAATCTAATGTTCAATACAAGACCTTGGCCCTTATCACTTGACATAGAAGATCGAGTGACTGAACTAGATCAATCTATGATTTGGAACAATCAATTTTGGCCCCTGGTAGATTGAATCTAGTCCTTGGGCAGGATGATTAGTTGGAAGGACAAGAGAGCAATAGTTTTATTTTGAGAAAAGATTACTTCAGCAAAGATGTAATCGTGACAGGAGCATGAGCACTTCAATAGATAGACTTTGCAAATGCTCAATTTTTTCTTGTCCCCAATCACCATCTCAAGAAAAACCCATTTCACGCTCTCAATGATCCTCTGAAATCAAAATCCGATTGTGATACAATCAATTAGTCTTGGCGATCCTCTCAACATTGCCGGTAGCACCTCTGCACAACACCACAACCAAGGAATCCACAAACAAAGACACTTGATCTAGTCCTCAACACTAGCAATCATCTAACAACCGTTGAACTGCTACTAGCTATTTCCTTTCCATCCACTTAACCCAAAGTCCGAAAACACCCCACCACAGCCCCCCTGCGCTCTTGTCAATTGCTCCCATCTCCATCTATCAATAATCTCTTCACCAGAAAACCCACCCGCAATCTCTCCTCGGATCCACCCACATAGATTTTAGATCTCTTCTATCTTTAATCTGTCTTCAATTGCCTTCAACTGCACAACCCACAACCATTTTTCTCGAAATCTATCTCTTTGGTACCATACTTCGTGGAAGTAGCAGTATGTCTAGCGTCTCTCAATGTATTACAAAGAAAAAGAAGGAAGATCGCGACCAGTTTAACACATGTTTTTTTTTTATTTTTAAGAAAACGTTCCGACCCTGTACGTTCCGATCCAAAAGGGTCGGAACGGGTTTCTAAGGGACATATATATAACAAATCACTTAAGACTTTATAGACTAAATAATGTCCAACTTATATGCGACATCAAACCACATATTTACATTTGTCATTTTTTATAAATCACAAAATTCTTTTAAACACATGGTCATTTTGTACCAACCATATCAAATCGTCTACTTGTCTTATATCAAATCAAAATATAATTAATACTCATTTGTCCTTACTAAAAAATCATCAAAATCTTCAAAGAAAATATGGTCCTCTTGTATCCAAAATATGTTATATCACTCACATGCTTTGTCCTTCAAAATTCATGACAAGAAAAAGTCTTGTCACTCCTTTTATTTCTCCTTCAAATTAAATTTATGGAATAAGAGTCAAATCACTTTTTTAGTGCCATAATTTGTCTTTTTGACAAACCACTCGCTATATGACACCTATTAGGCCGTGCTCACCGATTTTTAGGCAAAACAAAACCGCATAGCATTGCCACGCGTGCCAAAAAGTTTCGTGGCAGAGCCACGTGACACTTGAAATAAAAAAAAGTGTATAGAAATGCCCTCTTTCGATATTTCTCGTGGATTTCTTGAGGCTCACTCTCACTCTCAATCTCTCATTTCTTTCCACTCTTCTCTCTCTCTCTCTCTCTCTCTCTCTCTCTCTCTCTCTCTCTCTCTCTCTCTCTCTCTCTCTCTCTCTCTCTCTCTCTCTCTCTCTCTCTCTCTCTCTCTCTCTCTCTCTCTCTCACACACACACACACACACACACACACACACACACACCTTCACTCTCCAATCTCTCTTTCTCTCTCTCTCACCACACACATCTTTCACTCTCCAATCTCCAATCTCTCTTTCTCTCTCACACACTCTTCCATATTTCCTTTTCATTTTCACACACTCTTTTGTTTCTTTTTTTCTCTCTCTCACTATCTCACACAACACACACACACACACACACACACACTCCTTTTCATTTTTCACATTTCATATCTTTCCAAGTTCTTTTCACAATTTTTTTATTTTTCTCGCAATATTCATGTCTACTAGTGGTAGCGGAGCATCAAGGAGGAGGCCAAGATCCTCTTTCAGTGGAAGAGGACAAGCCTTGGGATCGGATTCCGATCGAGTTCGGTATTTTTATACTATGATATCTCTTGAGGAAAGGCAAAGAATGAAAGCCCTTTGTCTTTCCGAAGGAGAATCCGATCAACAAGATCGTGGATTTGTTTTGACGGAGATGTCGTCGGAAGAATCCACGAATGTTTTCTATGACCTTGATGAACGGTTCCATCAACATGGACATTAGGGGTAAGGTCATTATCAATTGATTGCAAGACTTTACTCTTAAAAACTTTGGTCACGATTTGTTTAACCCTTGGGAGGAACAACACCAAGGGGACAAAGACAAGATACTTGATATATTGTACTGTGCGTTCCACAACCAAATCGATTTAATGACAAATGGGCGAAGACGAGTATGTGTACGCATATTCGTCATAATCGCCAATTACTAAGATGATTATGTAGTAAAGGCAAGAAGAGGTCAGGATGGGCATCTAAAAAATATTGGGAGAAAGTTATTTATCCAAGCATCCTAATCCCAAGCAACAAAGGGAGGCAACAAAGTCAAAGCTTAATCTTTTAGGCCAATCTCACCTTGGATCGGGAGGCAAGGCTAATATGCACGCCCAATTTGTAAGCAATTCTCTTTTAGCTAATTGCATGTGATATGTTTTTTGTTTATCACTAATGTTTTGCTTTTTTCTAATCATTTGATTTGTGATGATGTAGGTTGAAGATTATGGGCACAAATATACAAATGTCGAGTACAATATTGGATATCGCCAAGGCTATAGTGCCTTGGTTGATCATCTTGCGACACAAGGCGTACATCCAAGAGTAAATTTTTGCTACATAATTTGTATTTCTCATATTTTTTATACATAATTTCCATTTTATTTTATTTTTATGACATGTGTTTGGCTAATAATCATTCATTTGTTTTGTGAATGCGTATGTAGAGGGCATCCGCTTCTTTTGTGGAAGAAAGTACGGGAAGAACAAGGAGAAGAAGGGAATGAAGATGAAGGGGACGAAGGCGAGGACGAAGGACAATATTCGACTTCGGACGATGATGAAGAAGAAGAGAGTGATGACTAAAAAGCCTATAATTACTTCTTAGATTTGATGTATTTTTATTTTTTGCAAAAGTAGAAAAAAAAGGTATTAGCATCAAAGCCCTTTTTAAGAATTAGATGCGAATATGTACACTTATTTGGATTATGAATATAATCTTTTGTATTTGATCATCTCTATCTCATTATCTATGAAATGATTGTTTATTGTTTATGTTTTTCTATTTCATCATGTATACATTTTTTGTAACCTTATACAAACAATGAAAAACAAACAAAAACATCAATTTAAGATGGAAAAACATACCTTATCTATTGTTTGGATGGTCTTTAATTCCTTCTAAGATGTACCTCTTTTTTTCTCTACAAAAGCAAACAATGAAAACCAAATCATTGTTAAATTACAAATCAAAGAATCATTGTTAGATTACAAATCAGTTAACAAAATGATAATTGTTAGATTTGCTAGATTACAATTCAAAAAATCATTGTTAGATTACAAATCATCACTCATTGTTACATCAATCTCACCATCTTTAAGATACTAAGAAATGCACTTTATGACTCACATGTAATCTAGCAGAATTTAGAATGCATAACATATCTCATGCATTTGCTTGGATTGTCTCATTTCTATCAAAATTGCATCACTTTCTTCTACAAAAGCCAACAATGAACAATCATTCATAAACAATGAAAGACCAACAATCAAAAGTATCGCACCTATCTCTCTCTCTCTCTCTCTCTCTCTCTCTCTCTCTCTCTCTCTCTCTCTCTCTCTCTCTCTCTCTCTCTCTCTCTCTCTCTCTCTCTCTCTCTCTCTCTCTCTCATATAAACAATTTTATCTTTCCATATTGTCAAGTCTTAAGATTAAAAGAATGCCAACCAGTCGTACGTGTCTTTCTTCGAATACAATGAATTCTGTTCCAAATAGCTGTTAATATTTGATTAGTTTCTGAAAGGCGCTGTAGTGATGGCTCCTCGCAACACGATCTCTTTAGTTGTTCTCTGCTGTGAACATGTAACATTCACGATATACTCTAATACGAATGCAAGAGTCTCTGTAAGCAACAAGATAACAACGTAATACATAAACTCAATTTTGGAAGAGCTAGCAATTACTACTGCTCTGATCCTTATCACCTGCATCATGATGATGACATACTTATTCACATGGCCTTCACGTGGCTTTCATGTGCATGTACAATATCATCATTAAAAAATGTTTTGCGAAACTCGAAAATGGCTTTTGTCTCCAAATGAACATTATGCCAACTCATCCAAGGTAAAGTCCTACCACCAACTGGCTAGTTCTACAGTTTATCAATTGATCTTAAAACAAGCAAGAAGCCAAAAGTCTAAAAATCGATTAAAAATATGAGTTGCAAGAAACTTACCTCCTTAATGCAAAGATAAGAGGAGACTTTTAAAAATACTTTGACATATTTTATTTAATCACTTACATTTTATGGTGACTTTGAAAGTACATCTACATGTTACAATAAATAGCGTTACTCTTTGGATTTCTTTTGGCAAACTTAAAGTATTTCAAATTTATGCTTTTTATTGAGGGTTGTAGACTTTTGATTTTATACCAAGTTTCAAATTGCACAAAATTAATTCAATAAACAATTTGCAAGTGCATTTTTGAACTTGAATGCAAAACTGGCCAGCTTTAAAAGTTGTAGGAATTTGAAGGTTGGAAAAGAAAAGGAGGAGATAAAACATAAGCTAACAATAAAACAAGCGAGGAGATCAGTCCATGCATATCACCTTCCATGAAGCACTAGAAATTTAGGAATGAATTTTTACTAAATCACAACATCTTTTCCAAAATCATACAAGTAGAAGAGCACTCTACCACCAAATCTTGAAAAACATGCCCTCCATCGCAATTAGTGAATCCCACTCCACAAATTCCTTGAGAACATAACATTCCAATCCCATCCTTGACCGCATCTCAGCCGTGCTCTGATACCAATGTTAAGACCCTCAAAAGGATTGCCCCTGGATGAGGATAGGAGAACACAGTAAGAGAGGCTGTGGAGCCAAACCGCCCAACCAATCCTAGATCAAACCTGGATCTAGACCCCAAGCCATGCCATGTGAAGCAAGAGAAGAAGAGAGAACTGGTAACCTAAACCCAATATGTCGACGGGAGAATCCCCACCTCCTTATATAGATAGTAGAGTCCTGTGCATGTAACCATGCAATCTCCATGCAGGTCAACTATAGATAGATCACATCTCTTCATGTAGTCCTCTTGCCTATATCTGTCACACAGACATGCAATACTCCATATGTCTCAATTAGAGTGTCTGGGTCCTCTCAAGGTAATTAGTCACAAACAAGCCTTGACATGGAATTAAATCTCGGCGTGACCAATAATCTTGAGTACTGGAGGACCGGTCTACCATATTAGGACTATTCCAGGTCCTTAATCGAATATGGCCATAACATTCTTCCCTCCTTAAACTACTTCTATCCTTAGAAGCTCCTCAAGACAGGAAAAGAATTACAAAAACAGCTCCTTTAACTTTCAATATTAACCGAGAAAATCATTATTCTTAGTCTGACTTCCATATCAAACAAGTACTCAGAGATAAACCTATTTCCAATCATTAATCTCTGTCCTAGAGTACGACTCAAGTTTGAAAGGTACACTAAGCAATAAATTTCTCAATTAAGTTACAGTCAACACAAGTTAGTAACATCAACTTCATGTAAAACACTTACATGGACCACTGAGTGAAATATTTCCTAACTTAGGAGATTAAAGTTAAAGAAAAGAAATAATAATTACAGTCTGAAATTATCTACAAACTCTGGTAAACAATTTATTAATTACTTCCAAGTACAACTATCCTTAGAATCCAATTCTAAGATATGATAATTCATTCAACTAGAAACTCTAGGAGAATCATTAAGATATCGAATGATTAAAACTCAACTCTGAGTATCCCAGATACTCTTTTGAGTTAAATGCTCCTATTTCTAAGACCATATACAAGAAAATAGCATTCATTCATCTTAATAGACTTGTCTGTCTCCTATGATAACTGGAGATCTAACCAAACGAAGAACTGTACTCAAGCATCTGCAGACCATAAATTGTAGTAGAATAGCATCCACTAGATAAATAAAATAATGTCTATGAGATCCATAGGTTCTCAATCAAAATACTGGAGTAGAGAGATTCAAAAACACTAATCTGAATTCTTACTCAATTAATAGACCAAGACTTAATCGTCACACCTAAGAATGATCACAATTTCGAATAATCCTCTGACAATAATTAAGTATCTATTTATGATCCGTCAATCATAAATATTTCTAATCATCCTTTTGACTATTCAACGCACACACAATCATTAAATCCTGTCATTAATGACTGTAAAATAGTAAGTACAATCTAGAAAATGTACTACATCAGTAGGTATGACCAATTTCAAGCAAAAAAATTTCAATTCTAGGTCAAATATTCACTAAAACCATAAAAAATCCTATGATTTTCATCAAAATTCATGGAGTAAATGTGAAGAATTGCCAAAAATTGGCAAATCTAGCTTGATCAAAAACCATGTAGAATAGTGTAAATTGTGTACACAAGTGGGTCCCACACATGTGAGGCCATGATGCCACATGTGAAACCCATCCTAATGTAGGTTAGGTCAAGTCAAGAGAGTTGGTCATGTCTATTTGGTGGTCATCCCTACTTTATAGGACCTACACCTAAGTTTAAGGTGAAAATTTGACCAACTAGCTACCTACCAAGCATAACTCTAGGAAATAGACTAGGGTTTCATTTTAGGTCAAGGAGAGTGAGTTAACTTCCTTATTACATGCTGGAAATCCACCTAACTTCAAGAAGGAAGTTGAATTTGCTATGTATTCCCTCTCTCCATAGTGAGAAGATAGAAAATTTTTGGAGCTCATTGGCAATCTCAAGCTAGTTCACTATGTACATTGAGTTTTTGTGATCCAAATGAAACCAAATCAATTTCTACTTGTTTCTCAGGTTGAAGGCCGTACTAAAGCCTGTAGTACACACGTGTGGGCTCGTATTTCAATTTTTATCAATGCTTTTGATTGTTAATGCTTGTTGTTTGTCAAATTGCCAATCTAGATCAACTTTTTTGTGTCTAGTTTTTTGATAGATTGTTAAGCAAGCATCCAATCACTCTTGTGGATCATTTGTAGATCCATTTATGGTCCTAAAGTACAGTACTTTCACATGGTATCAGAGCCAAGTACAAAAGCATAAGCCATTGATCTAATGCAAATCCATTTTTAGCAAGTTTCGGTGCTAAAAACTAGTATTGAGAGGGCAAGCTAGAATCTTGATTTTGGTGAGGAGATTTAATCCCAAACTTGGTAGGGGTCCAAATCCGTACTGTCCACATGTGTGGGCACTTCTGAACCTGCATTTAATGCATGGTATTCATTTGATCCAAAAAAATTCAATTTGTGAGCTATTGGTGTAAGTTTTGGTGGAGATCCTAGGATAATCTACCAAGATCATTTGCCATTGATTAGATTTGAATTTGTTTCATGGATACTAATTAATCTAGGCTGAGTTCAAGTCCTATTAAGGTTAAAAACAGGTCTTGAAAGTACACCAAGAAGGAAGAAAGAGATTAAGTCATTTTTTTGTCCAAAAATAGCCAAAATTGGCAAGATTTGATTGTAAGTAGATTTCACATCATCTTATCTTCATTCCAACTTTGTGAGGGAGTGCTAGAACTGAGATTATAAGTCCATTTGTTGGATTAGAAATCTAATTTGAGTGAAAAACTACAAGAGAGAGACCTTAGTGAGTTTCTAGAGACAATCAAATCCATTTCTTGGCAAGATTTGTTTGAAAGTAGTTTTCACTTCATCTTATCTTCATTCCAGCTTTGTGAGGGAGTGATAGAACTGTGATTATAAGTCCATTTGTTGGATTAGAAATCAAATTTGAGTGAAACACTGCAAGTGTGAGACCTTTGTGAGTTTCAAGTCAATCAAATCTATTTCTTGTTTGTAGAAGTCACTAGTAAGATGGGATCTGTTGGAGCATACCTTCTAGAAGCTAGTGAGAGGTTGAATTTTACAAATTATGCTATTTGGAAGGTTAGAATGGAGTCACTCTTGGTGCTCCAAGACCTTTATGAGTTCTTGATTGAAGATGAAGATGAACCTCTAGGTGCACAGGAGTTAGCTAGATACAAGAAGAGATCTAGGCTTGCACTTCATTGTGTGAAGATGAATGTGAGCAATGATTTGTTGAGAGAAGTATCAGCTTGTACTAATGCTAAAGAGGCTTGGGAGTCTTTAAAATCAATCTATGAATCTAGTAACACTTCAAGAGTACTCATGCTTACAAATCAGATTTTGCAAAGCATGAAGAGAAGTGAGGAGAGTGCACAGGATTATGTACTCAGAATCAAGTCTCTAAATAGGGAGTGAGTTGGCTTCCATTGGAGAGAAGATTCATGATGAAGAGCTTGTACAAATTGTCCTTAATGGTCTAGGAGATGACTTTGCAAATTTGGTCCAAAGTTTTGCCATCCAAGACACTTTGCCAACTATAGAAAAACTTCACAGTGTATTAGTGGCTGAAGAGTGTAGGATGCTCCATGCAAAATCTAGGATGAGTTCCTTGTCGTTGCAGGATGGTGATGAGAAAGCCAATTTCTCATTCAAGGGCAAAAAGAAGACCAATGGAAAGAAGAAACATCCAAAGGAGGCCAAAGAAGAGGATGATGCATCAAGCTCAAAGGACAAGTCAAAGCAAAAATGCTTCTTTTGTGGAAAGAAGGGGCATTATGCATCTGAATGCTACAAGTGGCTAAGAGCACAAGTGGAGGAGGACAAACAAGGAAACCTTGCAAAGGAGGAGGAGGAGGATGAAGTAGATGTATTCTTGATGGCATCTACATCCTCACCAACAAGCAATAGCAATTCAAGAGACAATTGGTGGATCGACAGTGGGGCTAGCTCCCACATGTCTTGTGAAAAGGACTTTTTCTCAACCTTACACTCATTCAATGATGCTAAAAAGTTTGTCTTTACTACAAATGATGAAGAGTGTAGGATAGATGGTGTTGGCACCATATCTTTGTGTCTAGAATCCTCAAAATGCATGGATCTAGAAAATGTCCTTTATGTACCATCAATCACCAAGAATATGCTTAGTGTTGGTCTACTCTTAGAAAGTGGTTTGGATGTCCACTTTAAGCATGGTGTTTGCTTCATCTTGAAGAATGATGTTTGCATTGCAAAGGGATTTAAACATGGAAGATTGTTTAAGTTGGAAGCTAGTGTTGCTTTTGAAAGAATGAGCTTGGCGAAGGAGGAGATCACTCAAGAGGAGATCTTGGCAAAGTGTGATCTTGATTGCATTGATGAGGAGCATCAAAAGGAGGAAGATCTTGAGGATCAGCCTCAAAGCATGAGAGTTCCAAGGGAGTCCTCAATGTCAATGTCCAAGTCATCAAATTGCATGCAAATTGTACATTCAAGTGTGCATCTTGCAAGGATGGTGAGCATTGGAGAGTCTGCTATCTTTGAATACTTTTTGGAAAGTAGTAGTAGACATGAGGTGACTTGTTTCTTACCTTTAAGATCCATGGTGTTTATTACTTTCTATGACAAGACAATGAAATGGGATCTTTGAAATCTACATTTGTTGTTGATAAAGCAATTTCATTGGATAACTATTTTTGTAATAGTTTGAATAGAGTCATAAAAGATGAAACATCATTTTCTTTGGAAATCTTTGTGTCCACATGCTTTGTGCATGATCATTCCAATGTAAGGACCAAAGATTATCCTATTTCAATGATAGGAATAATGGTAGTGTTTTGCTCTTCAAGTAGAGATTGTAGAATCTACTTGTTTTCAGCCAAAGAATTTGTCAATGGTGGAAATGTGATCTTTCAAGAGTGGAAGATTTGTAAACTTGAAGAAGCACCTTTGGATCAACACCTTATTCAATTCATTGATAGTTTGGAGTCAAGTCAAGTGGAGGAGCAAGCTCAAGACCCGAGGACTCCAAGAAGAATCTTGAGTATCAAGATGGAGCCATCAAGGTTCAATCATATGGATCAAGCAAGACAAGTTGTCTTTGGCAACATTATTTATGCACTTAATATTTTAATTGATGTATCTTCAAGTGCACAAAATGCCTTGGAATCCATGGCTTGGCATGATGTTTAGTTTTGAAGTGTGCTACATGTATATAGACACATTTATGGAACATCTTGTAAGGGATCCTCTAAGAGGTGGTGAAAGATCCTTCATGGACATCATTCTCTATTGGAGTCTCAAAAGTTCCTTGTTTGTAGCTGGATTTTTTAGACACTTCTAAAAGCTCTCATTCATCTATCAAGAGAGTTGTGAATAGATCAAGCTAAATTTGAGGAGGAGTGTGAAGAATTGCCAAAAATTGGCAAATCTAGCTTGATCAAAAACCATGTAGAATAGTGTAAATTGTGTACACAAGTGGGTCCCACACATGTGAGGCCATGATGCCACATGTGAAACCCATCCTAATGTAGGTTAGGTCAAGTCAAGAGAGTTGGTTATGTCTATTTGGTGGTCATCCCTACTTTATAGGACCTACACCTAAGTTTAAGGTGAAAATTTGACCAACTAGCTAACTACCAAGCATAACTCTAGGAAATAGACTAGGGTTTCATTTTAGGTCAAGGAGAGTGAGTTAAATTCCTTATTACATGCTGGAAATCCACCTAACTTCAAGAAGTAAGTCGAATTTGCTATGTATTCCCTCTCTCCATAGTGAGAAGATAGAAAATTTTTGGAGCTCATTGGCAATCTCAAGCTAGTTCACTATGTACATTGAGTTTTTGTGATCCAAATGAAACCAAATCAATTTCTACTTGTTTCTCAGGTTGAAGGCCGTACTACAGCCTATAGTACACACGTGTGGGCTCGGAATTCAATGTTTATCAATGCTTTTGATTGTTAATGCTTGTTGTTTGTCAAATTGCCAATCTAGATCAACTTTTTTGTGTCTAGTTTTTTGATAGATTGTTAAGCAAGCATCCAATCACTCTTGTGGATCTTTTGTAGATCCATTTATGGTCCTAAAGTACAGTACTTTCACAATAAATCCACAATATGATCATTAGGCTGAAAGTACACCAAGGATCTGAGAAGCCACCTACTTGGATATGAATTTCACCACCTGGAAGAATAAGCAAAGATATACGCCAAAGAAACTACAAAAATCCAAAATCCTCCAGCCCCACCTCCTAGTTGATGTGATCAAAGCTCTGATACCACTATAACGATCGCCAAGTGAAGATCTTTAAGAATCCTGTCACATGCAAACCAAAAGGACACCTGTGGAGCATAAAGCACCCAACCAATATGGAGAGGCTAGTCAATACCCTAACCAATCCACCCCCAAGCCACAATGAATGAATACAAGACCTCATATGATATTACTTGATATGACCACGTCCGGAATGACGTAGCATAACTAATACCACATACATCTGGAGTGACCAGCTATCCACGTCATGAATTATTTCGATTCCCTTATACAAGACATGGACATAACAATATCTAAGACTAGTTTTAGGACGAGATTTGGCTATTATGAGTTCCTGGTCTTACCTTTTGGATTGACTAATGCTCTGGCAACTGATGAATGACTTGTTTCATCCATATTTGGGAAAGTTCGTGGTAGTGTTTCTAGACGATATATTGATCTATAGTAGAGCACTAAAGGAGCACGTAAAGCATCTCGGTAGTGTCTCAAGTATTTTAAGACAAGATAAGCTCTACGCTAAAAAATCAAAGTGTGAATTTTTTATAAAGGAACTTATTTACCTTGGTCACAAGATCACCGCCTTCGGAATCAAGATTGACGAGGAGAAAGTAAAGACGATTGTAGAATGGCCAATTTCTCAAACGGTCCGTGAGCTCAAGTCATCTTTGGGTTTCCCCGTATTATTTTGTAAGTTTGCAAAGGACTATTCTAAGATTGTCACACCTCTTAACAATTTGTTGAAAGAGGTGAAAAGTTGGAAAGGAAGGCCAAGCCCTCCCATTAAATGGAATGAGATATTAGATGAAAGTTTTCATAAACTCAAGCTTCTAATTGTCTTAGCTCCCATTTTGAGAATAGCATATCTAGATTTCATTCTCATTAATACTGACGCGAGTGATATGGCTACTCTTACATGAGGGCCAACCAGCTGCTTTTGAAGGCAAAAAGTTAACCAATGCGCAGGTTAAGTATACACAACACAAGAGAAAGAACTTTTTGTGGGTGATCCATGCATTGAAATCATGGAGGCATTACCTGTATGGTGATAAATTAGTGATTAATAGGATCACTAACCTCTAAAATACTTTTGCAATCAGAATGATCTAAGAGGTCGTAAGGCACGATGGGTAGAATTCATGTAGGAATTTGACTTTCAAGTGCGGTATATAAAAGGCATCACTAATTGGGTGGCTGATGCACTTAGTCAAATTGGTAAAGTAAATGAACTTTCTTTCACAAAGACCAACACGGAATTTTATCTCTCTCTGAGGGGTCTTTGTGAGAAAGATTCGCATTTTGGACCAATTTGGAAGAGGTTTCTAGTAGTTTCATCAAGTGAGACTGCTTTACATGGTGATCAGTTTGGAAAAAATGATAAAAAGAGTGTCTTATTTCCACCTCCTTTAGCCGTTTTGGACCAAACGAAGGGCTACGAACTCCAAACGAAGGCACCCAAAACATACCTACAAGTACAGTACCGCCAAATAGAGTGTTAACCATATAGAAAGCACTCATTGGATGTCAAATCTCTTTTGCCCCCTTCAGGGAGAGAGTAGTCAAGAATGTGAGGTAAGAGGCATTTTGCTTTTGGAGATCGACTTGGCTTGCAAAACACCATCTAAGCAACTAGATGGCCTGCTGTGTAATTTTAGCAGGTCATCAAAATAAGATTTTGACATCACCATTGTGCTCAGAATATCTCTTTTAACCTATGGTTGTAGTTTTAGGCATTTTGGAGATGGCAGACATGGGATAGTCCATTTTGAGTAAAAATAGCAAATTGGATGGGATTTCCAATTATGCAGTGTGGAAGTTCAAAATGAAAAATATTTTGATAGAGAAGAGTTGTGGGATATCATCACATGCGATGAGAGAATATCGCCAAATGAAACGGACATCAAAGTGTTTGACATGAAGATGAGAAGGGCGTTGTCCCTGAAGGTATGTGCAGGTACTCATGAAAGTGCCTGAAGGACAAGAATCGAAACAAGAAACTTTCTAAGCTTAAGGTTCTTAAATACAAGTAATTTTCCACAGGCAAAAAAGGCAAAAAAATGTGACACTGTGTTTTTACACGTGATTTGTGACAGGTGAAAAAGGCGACACTGCCTTACAAAAATGTCGAAGGTGCCCTAGGGAAAGCAGAGACACCCTGTAAATTAAATCCTACGGCATTTGTCAGAGTGTCGCATTTTTCGCATCTTCACCAACGTTCATTTCAGCAAAGGCTGACGCCGCGGCCTTCTCATGCTCATTCCATGCAACTGTGCTAACAAATTTGACAATGACAGCAGCCACCCACGATCTCCTACAAACAACACATCAAGTTTGTACTTTGTTCAACGTGTGTGAAAATAATAGCATTAGAAGCTTATCAGAGATAGACGAAGTAGATGCCCACGCGCATTGATTCTTTTGTATTGTTAGTAGCAGGTTCATTCCTTTTACAGATTGAATTAGCTTTGTAGAGCACGCGATTTTGTCCGCTATTGTCTTGTGCTCCACAACATTATTGACATGTATATTATGCTATACTTAATCTGATAACAGCTCTGTTTTGTTCTGCGTTCAAATTTGTGTGAATATTGCTATGCTTTTTTACATTCCGTCTGACTCTCTTATTGCTTGTGAACTTGAAGTAAAGGTCTACTAAAAGTCCTGACTTTAGAAGTTGTGACTAAAAAAGAACAAATCAACAAAACACTACTGAATAGAACTTGAAAAAGAACTCAAAACTTAGTGAAGAAAATTTAACATTCAATCTCAAAATCATTCATTCAAGAGACTTGCTGAGGGGTCAAGATGGGACCTCCCCCCCCCGAAGGATTTTCTTTCAAATTATGTAAGATCAATTGGCCCAAGGCCAAATACATATACAGTGGTTTTGGGAAGATGGATTTCTTAGATCTTTACATCGACCAGAAGTTAACAAATTTTGGATCTTAAAGAATCTTATACCAAGAAAAGTGCTTCCTTATGACATGCAAAGACTTACTGATCAAGAAAAGAGCATGCATAGGCATTTGACATAGGTGGCATGACATGCCTGAATCCAATCTGATATGCAAACTTCAATTCCAACATGCAAAGTCATTAGGCTAGGGATGGTATGACATGCAAGCTCTAGTTTCAACATGCAAACTTCAAATCATACATGCAAATTCCCAAATCAGACATGCAAGGTCCAATCATACATGCAACTCCCAAATCAAACATGCATGACCATTAAGCTATGGATGATGTGACATGCAAAGCCATCAAGTCATGGATGGTGTGACATGCAAAGCCATCAAGTTATGGATGTTGTGACATGCATGGCCATCAAGTCATGGATGGTGTGACATGCATGGCCATCAGTCTTATGGATGGTGTGAAAGTTTTAGAGAAGAGAGAGAGAGAGAGAGAGAGAGAGAGAGAGAGAGAGAGAGAGAGAGAGAGAGGTAAGAGAAAGTGAGTGTGTGTGTAAGCGGTTCCAAAAATGATTCCAATCCAAGCTTGATAGATTCTCCTCAAGCCATAGCTCCAAGCTTTCTTCCAAGCGCCTACACACATAAAAGCAAGATCAAGAGGCAAAGCAAAAATGAATGGGAGATAAATAATGAGGGAGAGGGGCGAGTTAGTCCTTTTATAGGGAATGTGTAGCCTTTAGGAAGTGGCTGAGGTGTCCAAAATGAGTGTGAGAGGTGCAAGGGAGACTCTAGGATAAGTAAAGTGAGAGGGTGAGGTGTATAGGTGTGAGAGAGTAATTATCAATTAATTAAAGCAAAAGGGTTGGAGTAGGAGGGGCATTTTCCTAGGTGTCTTATGGCTTTCAAGCCATGTGAAAAAGTAGGTAAGTTACATTTTGATAAGGATGGAAGGTAGGTAGCTTAACATTTAATGTTAGCCACTTTCAAGTTGAATATTTCTTTGTTTACAACATTGGGATTCACCAAAGTGTTTTTCATGTCATGAGAAAGGCTTTGTATATGTCCATCTTACCTTGCATAATTTTCATCAATTCCTAGGCCTTTTTTTCTAGGGGTTGCCCATCCCCAATCATAGTGGAGTGTGACACAAAGGGTGATCAGTCCTTTGGTTTCTTCTCCTAGTCTTTATAAACTCGATTGAGCCTTCTTCAGGTACCGTCTTCAAGATTTAAGAAGCTTCTTTAGATTCATTCTTCAGGTACTCTTCTTAGTACCCGCACATACCCTTAAGAAAAGGTTAGGAGTCAAACCATAAAATGGTTCATCATTAGATTCTATTTCTAGAACCTCCATATCAAACTGTTAGCATTGATCTACAATTTCATTTCTTGTCTTCAGGTAATGATACCTGCATTCATATTTCATCAGTTAGAGTAATAAGTTCTAATATTCAAAATACGTTTCATACAAAAAGAATGGAAGACTAGATAGCCTTTATTTCTTGGTCAATTTGGTCTATACAATTTTACATTGCTTAATCTGGTAATCTGTTCTTAGCGAATTATTATTAGTCTAACTGTTGGCGGCTAATATTTAGTCTTGCCTTTCGCAACTAATTTGCGACTGATTATCAGTTGAGCTCAGTCTAGCTCTTCGCAAATCATTTGTGACTCATAATTTGTCTAGCTGTTCGCGAAAAATTATCCTTCTAATGTTTTTGTTGCTTAATGTTTGGCTATGTAATCAGATCGACCGTGATTTCTATCAATAACATTCTGTTCGTTTCTGATAGGCGTAGTCATGCTTAGGGAAAGAGTAATATAGCTCATTCCACTGCGCACGAACACTTTTCATTTGAGTCCTCTTGTTCGAGTTTCGAATTTGCTTCTTTTCATGCTCGTTTCTTTTCGAGCTATTTTAGTTTCTCACACTCTCACACCCTCTTTCAACCCAACATGGTATCAAAGCAATTTTCGTAGCCTGATAAGCTTCCATAGTACAAGACTCTACTAGCCGATAGAGTAATTGTCTTTCTGTTCTGTAATTCAGTACCATATTTTCATACTTAAGTCATTGATAGTTTTTCCTATTACTTAGATAATCTTCCACATGGATTCCCAAGGGAAAGCCAGTCCTATCATGGACAAGCTTGATGGAGCCAATTACCATCTGTGAAAACTGTACTAATGGCTAAAGAATTGTATGACGTTGTTACAGGTGCAGAAGGAAAACTTGAAGCAGATCACACAACAATTGCCAGATGGAAGCTGAAGGATGGAAAGGCTTTCACGTTGATTATCCTCAACATTACGGATACCCAGATCGGCCATGTATCCGAGGCCCAGACATCAAAAGAAGTCTTGGACATCTTGAGCACACTATACGAAGTGTGAAATATAGCTTCCAAGCTACATGCAGAGGAATGAAGCCTCAAGTTCCTCAGCTGGATCTCACGTTTTATACACCAACAAGAGCACGACTAAGCAGAAGAAGAAGAAAGGCCTGAAGCAATCAAAGCCAGACTAGAAACCAGCACAGCACAAAGAACAGTCAAATCTGCAGACGAAGAAGAAGTTGTTTTGCAGGTACTGCAAGCGAAACAACCACAAAATTCAAGACTGCCGAATACTGCAAGCAAAGAACAACAACAAGGGGCAGTCGAATCAAGTGGCAAATGCAGCTACAGAAGCTCCACAGCCTATTCAAGAAGCGGATCATGATGCCTTCATGACCAGCCATCAAGGAACATCCGACGACAGTTCTTGGTTCCTAGATTCTGGAGCCACTCAGCACATGACCAGTCTCATTGGTTGTTTCGAGTCCTATACCCTTACAGAACCAAGAAATATGTTCACCTTGGCAACAATAGCACACAAGCTATTAAAGGTGAAGAAACTGTGAGATTGAGCTTTGCTTTGCAAATGATCAATCTAAGCTACTTTCTAAAATCCTGTATGTACCAAATTTATCTACGAATCTGCTCTCTGTAAGTAGAATCACAGATCTAGGACATAGAGTAGAATTTGAATGTGATCAGTGCAAAGTAGTTGATAGGACATGCAAGATCCTAGCACTCGGAAAGAGGCATGGATACTTGCATAAATTAAGTCATTGCTTTTCTACCTCTAGTCAGGTGCTCAGTACTTCTATTCATGCAAATAAAAGTTTACTTTGGCATTATAGACTTGGTCACTTGAATCATGTTGTTGTACAACAATTGTCTAGACAATCTATTGTTCTTGATCTTGACTATCCTCATGATAACTTGATTGGATCCACCTAGTTTTTCAATTTTTGATATCAATGTTTTTGAAGTAATTCTTTGTTGTTGATTCCAAAATGTGGTTGTTGTTGGTAGTTGGTTTTGTTTTGGCATTCCGGGATCCCTGGATGCTGGTCAAAAAATTTAAAAGAAGGGTGAACATAAGGGCAGGAAGTAGCTGGGTGGTGAGAACAATACTGGTGGTTGAGAGAGATGTGGTGGTGGTTGAAGCAGAGCTAGTGGAGGTGTTGACTGAGTAGGGGTAGATGGTGAGAGCAATTGGAGAGTAAGTTCTGATGGAAGGGAAGGTTGGCATTATGCAATTCCTCTTATTTGTTGTCTCGAGCACTTGAATTGCAACTTTTGATGCCATAGTAACTGAGGATTATGAAACTATAGTTGAGCTAAACTATTTTCATCTCTTTCATCCACTTCTTGGCTGCATTTGTAACTTTTTCTCATCACTTGTAGAATGATCATCAAGTTCTCGTCCTTTTCCACGACGTTAAGATATCCCTCATTTAGATCTTGGTTGTCATGTTATTTCCTATTGAACCCTTTGAATGTTGATCTATCCATTGTTGAGATTTTGGTTGTTGAGAGAAATCATTTCCAAATTTTGGACGAGCAGTTTGAATGTCAGCTAGCTTTGAAACACGTGTCGAGATAGAGTGAAAAAGAGTGACTATCCTATTGCACATTTCTTCCCATCTCTATTACATTTCTTTGCCATGTCAAATTATTTTGTTTCACATCATCTTTCGTGTGCATAGGTGTACAATTAGTGAATGTAGTTGTATAGGAGGAATATTTACAATCATTTGTTGACAAATTCATTGTTGATTGTTCTGGTCCAAGAGAACATCATTACTTCTTCGAAGAGTAGCAACAAATTACAATGTAGGAATTTCTTGTAATTCATAATTGTAATCTTGGACAAAGCTAGTTTGCTGAACTGAACACCAATGTTGAAAGAACATTTTCTCTTGGAATGACTTCAAGAAAATTTTAGTACACAACAAATTATAGTGTCCCATTAAAAATTGCCAGTTGTGCTTGTGAATACGCTTGAAATTTTTTCACCAAACATATGTTGGACCTTCGAAATGAAAGAAGCATAAGCAATTTTAGCTTTGTTAAGCCTCAAAAATTATTGGAAGTAATTATCCAACTTATGTGACCATTCCTTCACATCAATGATATTCACATTACCATTGAAGTTCGTCGACGTGTAGCTTTTATCATTGACATCTTTTTTTGATCCTATGCTTTTCTCCATTTCCATTATAATATTCAAATGTTTATACAATTTTGATACTAAGGAGACTATCTATTCTAAAACTCCAATTTATGTTGTATCCATTGACGAGGATCATGAATTACAAGATTGGCATCATTTCAAGTAGGCTATTGATATTTGCTCAAAAACCATTCATTTTGATATAATTGGCTCATGTAAGAAATTGCAGACGCAAACATTGCGTTTTGCTATGAAAATTTCAATTTGATAATTGTTTTCTTTGTTTTGTAGCTACAAATTTTCCCACCTACTTAGACATTCTCAATCCTTGAAAAATAAGATTTGTTATAAATAATAACAGAAAAGAATGTCAATCGCATTAAGCTAATAAATTTTCTTTTTATTGCGATGAAATTTGAGCTCAAACGAAGAAGATATGGAAGTTTTTAAAAAATGGAATAATGATTACTAAACTATAGATCATTGCTCAGTGTCAAGGCTCATCTAAACTAACTTTTTTTTTTGCTTTTCACTGTACTGCAATCCGAGGTAAAACAAAAAAGCTGTGAAAGTTCAAAATTTGATGAATGAAATTGGGAAATGAATTAGAAAAGGGGATTTTAGAGAGAGAGAGAGAGAGAGAGAGAGAGAGAGAGAGAGAGAGAGAGAGAGAGAGAGAGAGAGAGAGAGAGAGAGAGAGAGAGAGAGAGAGAGAGAGAGAGAGAGAGAGACACGAACATACGTTTTTTGTTTTTAAACCTTTGCACCGTCACACGTGCAAGCGTTTGTTTTTTAAACCTTTGTGCCACAACACGTGTGAGCATTATTTTACTTATTTTTAAGAATTAAACTATGAAAATAATAAAAAGTAAAATAAAAAACATGTGCTACTGCTTTTTATTCAAACTAACACTTCAACTTAAAGAGCCCAATTTTTTTTGCAAAGGAACAGAACTTAGAAAATGAAGTTTGAAGTGTTTCTCTCTCAAAAATTGAGGAAATTCAAAACTAGAAATAAATCTCCATCACCAAAACTTGCATAACTTCATCAAATGTCCACTAAATTGACTCAGATTCAAGCTAAAACAAAGATCCTAGTAATATATAAGTTTAAGTCAAAAAATTCGACCAAAAGTAAAACAAAAAAAGAAATAAATCGACAACAAAACTCCAACTAACTCAATTTGGAGTACTTTTACTAAAAATGTCATAGCTTTCTCAATATGATTTTAAATTACGAAACATCAGTCTCGCAAAAGCTAAGGAAAACGGCTATTGATCTAAAACAAGAAACCACACAAGAAATAAAGAGTAATAGGTCAACATTGGAACCATAAGTATTCTGAAAAATGAGAAACAAAAAGAATAGTGAAAAGAAACTTCAGAAAACAACAAAACTCCATCAGATTTAGGGAAAGGATCTAATGATCTGATACCAAAATTGTCATATGCCAATAATAGCTTCCAACCATCTAATCAATTCTTAAACATCAAATTAGCATAATGAAAATAATAAATAAATAAAACTAAGCAAATTAAAAAAAATCTTCACCAAATATGGCAAAAAAGGTAAGATTTCTATTAATTGATCATTGAACGACGTCAACTATTTATAGTGGTCCTTTGACATGAGTTTGTGATCTTATTTGGCTAGATTGGGCCTTACAACTATTATTATAGGTCTCACTATTTGCAAATATAGCGCAATTGTTAAAGCCATCTTATTAACTATCTTATTGACTAATTCTACTCTAATTTAACGCCATGGCTATATCTAGCATTGCAATTAGTAAGCTCATGAGCTAGTTACATGCAACACATGCCAAGGACTAAAAAACAATGTTGTGTTGTTTGAATAAGGGAAAGTTTGTTATTGTTAATCCAGCACCCATGATGTGACTCCTGGATTTCTGATGCTAGCAATTTTAGGAGTGCTTTTCTTGGCATGTCTCTTATGCATGAAGGAGATGGCTTGAAGTTACAAATTGTACATGTAGGGCAGTTTAGTGAGAGGATTCGAGTGATGAGGAAGCTAGGACGTAGAATAATGTCGTGATTACTGGATTAAGAGAGTTTGCAACCGTTTATCCAACACCCATGATGTGACTCCTGATTTGCTAGTGCTGGCAATCCCAGGAGTGCTTCTCTTGGCATGTCCCTATTTGAGTCAGGGTATGAGTGCAGCCCAACGCTCACTGCTAGAGGATATAGTAGATACAAAGTAAAGTGGATTATTACAATGTTCTTCGACTTTTCTATAGATGATAAAGATGTGGATTTCTTAAGTTGGCTCCCTTTGGCTGTTCTAACCCTGCGTTTTCACATCCGACAATTTGTCCGTTGCGCATCAATAAAAAGACCTTAGAAAAAAAAAAAAAAAAGAGGACAATGATTTGAGTTCTCTTCAATAGACAATCACTTGTGCTATCTTCAATACACTAAATAAAAAAATATTAACAACCATGACCGTTGTCAAAATAACCTTTAATTTTATTGTTTTTTCTAACTTGCTTACATAAATTAAGTCAAAAAATGAAATTTTTCATGTTCAAAATCCCCCTAGACGATTTTCGTCTGCAACAGACAAAGCACAAAACATATGGGACGTCAAACTGTATGGGGATCAGGCCAAGACCACATGAAATTAGACTTAACCATGTGATAGCCAAGTTTACCAAAAACTCCAAAACCAAGCTTTCTTCCTTATCAAACATACCATAGTGCAGCTGCCTTTTTCTTAACATCATTAATAATCCCCACAGGGATACAAGCCATCCTTAAAATGGTGGAATCGGTTTGATCCTGGTGGCATCTTGATGCAGATAGGTGTCCCAGGGGGCATGCTGATGAGCCCAAAAGCAATGGCAAGCTTCTCACTGTGTTCACATAAAGCATTCTCCTTGTCCTCATCCTCCATATCAAGTAGCACAAGGCTCAAATCGGGCATATATCCTGCCTCCTCCATCAACCCCACTAATCTATCCGATTCGACCAGACTGCTTGCTTTGACATGCACTTGTTTGTCACTTCAATCCAGCTGCACCAAGGTGCTTTTTATAAGCCTACAAGCTTCATTTGTCACCTCGTCTATTCTTCCAGCTGCTGCATAGATGTTTGCTAGTAGCACATAAGCTGCAGCATTTTCTGATTCCAACTTCACAACACAATCAAAGGCATGTCTTCCTATTTCCACATGGCCATGGTTTCTAGCAGCACCAAGCAAAGTCATCCAAACCACAGCATCAGCCTGAATTGGCATTTTCTTTATGAAGTCCTCAGCATCAGCCAGGCGCCCTGCACGGCCCAGAAGATCCACCATGCAGGCATAGTGTTTCATGGTTGGTGAGACACCATAATCTTTACACATGGAATTAAAAAGATGACAACCTTCATCTACTAGGCCAGAATGGCTGCACGCAGAGAGAACACTGACATATGTGACCTCATTAGGCTTTGTGCCTTCCCTTTGCATTTGCTCCAAAAGTGTGAGAGCCTCCTTGCCGAGCCCTTGCTGTGCATATCCCTCAATCATTGCAGTCCATGACACTACATCTCGTTCACTCATATTGTTAAACACCTGACGTGCATGCTCTATGCACCCACATTTTGCATACATGTCAACTAGGGCACTACCCACAACCACATCCATCTCAAAGCCGCTTTTTATGATCTGGGAATGGAGCTGCTTGCCCTGTTCCAGGGCTGCAATCTTGGAACATGCATTTAGGAGAACAATACACGTGACATTGTTTGGTTTCACACCTTCCTTTTTCATTTGTTCATACAGGCCAAGAGCCTCTTTGTCAAGCCCATTCTGTGCATAACCTTCAATCATTGCACTCCATGACACAACATCTCGTTCATTCATGTTATTAAACAGGTTCCGGGCATCCTTTATGAAACCGCATTTTGCATATCCAGTAATCATCGCAGTCCAGGAAACTACATCTCGTTCGCACATATTGTTGAACACCTGACTTGCCTGCTCTAAGCACCCACATTTTGCATACATGTCAATAAGTGCGTTCCCTATAACCACCTCTGACTCAAAGCCACTTTTAATGATGTCAGAGTGGAGCTGTTTGCCGTGTTCCAGGGCTGCAATCCTGGCACAAGCTTTTAGGACAACAACAAATGCAACCTTGTCTGGTGCTATGCCTGCCTTTTGCATTTGCTGAAAGAGGTTCATAGCCTCCTCAACTTGTTCATGATCAGCATATGCTGAGATGATAGCGGTCCATGAATACAAATTGTGTTCAGGCATTGTGTTGAATACTTTGCGTGCATCCAATACACTACCGCACTTTGCATACATGTCAACAAGGGTTCTTCTGAGGAAAATGTCTGAATCAAGTCCACTTTGGACTATGAGAGCATGCACTTGCTTGCCCTCAGCCAGGGCTTTTCTTCTAATACACCCCTTCAAAAGGCCAACATAAGCATTGATTGGAGCTCGAAGATTTTTCTGGACCATAAGGTCCACAATATGCAGTGCCTCTTTTAATGGTCCCTCCTGACAGAATTTGCTCACATCATCACCATTGCATAAGGAATCCTGCACCCTGCATGATTCATTTGATGATTATAAAGAAAATACAAAAATGCATCAATTTCAAAACATGCTGCACCCTCAAACCCTGAGCCTACAGCTTTACAGTCCACACTGGGGATGAAGTCATACCATGATTTTGATCCACCACCAGATTCGATATAACCCAATGCCATAGTGGAAATCTTTGATTTAACCCAGTGGGGATTCAGCCAACTTTCAATCCATAAGCCCTCATATGTGCGCTTATGTTTAAAGTCCGGGTACTTTGGACTTTTCTACATAACAGCACATAGATCAGAAGACATGGCTTCAATCTAGAAAAAATGACTACAAAAACCAATCAGCCTCATATGCCATAGGTATTACCTTAAAAAAAATTCACTAGACCAAAGTCCAAAGTGATTAGGCAAAGGAACTCAAGCCTGAAATAAGTCCAAACCCATCCTCACATCCTCAGTTTACAGTTCATCTTCAATGGGCGTTAAAATGGATAGCCGCACCTTAACAAATCTGTTGTCCCACCACTGGGATGGATCTGAGAAATAGTCCTGCCAAAGCTGTTCCATTCTGACTACACTGTCTACATGCCCTAAGCCAACATGCATTAGAACTTTGCATAATGTCATTAAGAACTATTGATAAGGCTATATATAACATGTCTGCAAATTTATCTCTCCCCTCAGCTAGGCAATAAAAGAACATGAGAAAAATAGAAGCATACCAGACATTTTAGGTGCTGAAAAGCTGGATTGCCCCTGTTTTTGGCATTGTGCCATGGCAGCTAGCCTGGCATGTACCCAAGGGAAATTGAACCTATTGTCAAGCCATAGTGCCTTCTCTGCAGTCCTATCTTTGAAGTCTATAAATCTGGGATTACTCTGAAAGAAATACGAGCATGCAACCTGAGCAGCCATAGCTTCAAGCAAATATAAGAGAAATATTACCCCAACAGTCGTAACAGTAGATGGCAATCATCAGAGCTTCACAAGGTCCAGCATTTCTGCTAACTGCCCTCAAGGAAGATATGAAAAAAAATCTATAACGAAGTAAAACTTTGCAAACTACCTTATCCAACCACTGCAAAGGATCCGAGAAAAACTGCTGCAGGAGCGGTTCTAGTCTGTTGGTTGCTTGGCCTGCGAGCCCATCCCATCCCATCCAGAGCCAACCCAACCCAACCCATCAGCAGCAGCACATCAAAACAAGAGAAAAACACAAACACTCGCAGGCATATTACTAGTTTATCACACTTAACTAGCTAAATCAAAGCAGGAGGGTTCCCATCCTCCTATCTTATTAGCACGTCCGGGTTTGGCCCCGGCCCTCTTCAGCTCCCGACACGCGTCCCAGATACCAGGTGCGGGCCTGTTGTTGCTGGGCTATCTGCCCGCCGCCCGCCCTGCCTGACATCTTCTCCACGTGGCAGATCTCAATTTATCTCATAATCAACTGGGAGAAATCTGTTTGCATATATCATGAAACTACCTGCCTGCATATATCATGAAACTACCCTTTGGATCCCATGTGTGCGTGAGCATGGAGGTGCCTGTGCACAGGCCTGGTGCCTGGCGGCGCCTCCAGCGTGCTCCCGAGTGAGGGTCCCGGCACCATTGTGTGGTCCCGGCGCATGGCGCCAGTGCCCTGTGGTCCCGCGTGAGGGTGGCGCCAGTGGGTGTGGTCCTGACGCCCGACGCCAGCGCCAACGCCAGCATGGTCCCGTGGGGCTCCAATCTGTAGTCCCGCCGCCAGTGCATTGCCGATGCACGAGCGTAAAGAGGTGTTTTGTCCCTCTGCCCGGACTCCACATGTCAGTCGCTTATTGGCACGGGGACAGCCTTCCCATTAGGGTTTCCCGGAACCTTTTTTGTTTGTTTGTTTGTTTGTTGTTGTTGTTGTTGTTGTTGTTGGATAGTTGCCAATATGGGGTATCATGTGAAAGGATATATCAAAAAAGCAATTGCTATGCAGATCTGTTGCTTGGTTTCAGATGGCTGCAGGCTACATTCATAAGCAATTTGGACATCAATAGATATTCATAAACAGGCTGGTTGCATTTTCATATGGTTTCAGAAATTTGGATATCAGTAGATGGTTTTAGATGGTTTCAGCTATTCCACAAGAAGTATACAATTCCCGCCAGTCTAAGGAAGGCTCCTTCTAACTCTTTCTATCGTTTTCTAATAGAAAATAGAATCAGTAGATCTGCAAACCATTGGCATCAGAACAACATTTCAAAACTAATTTTGATATCTATTGGAAAAGCATGTCCACCATTCAAAAAAAAACAATTGGCCATTACTCCTTTATCCACAAAAAAAATAAAAAAATATTGCGATCCGGGTCGCAGATCGCTGACGCTCTGGATCGCGCGATCCGGTTCGTTTTTGCAGCGGATCGCAATCCGCTGCAACTCAACATAATGGAAGGTAAGGCACTCGACGAAGAAGGAGAACAACAAACAATAATTGTGAAGGATATATATATATATATATATATATATATATATATATATATATATATATAGAGAGAGAGAGAGAGAGAGAGAGAGAGAGAGAGAGAGAGAGAGAGAGACTTCTTCTCTTGTATTTACTTAAGGTGCAACAGAGGGGCCTAACTCTGAGCCTGACCATATGAGCGTTTTAGGGTTTAGGGTTCTTGGCTATGCAAAGGCTCAACCACAATTAGGAACTAAAGTGCCGAGGAAATACTGGTGCACAAATTTGCTTTATGTGAACAAAAGCCATTTTTTTCAACTAGTTCTTGGGTGCACATCCAGGAATTGGGTGCTTCATGTGGCCATGTCATTTTATTGAATGGTTTGTTAAATTGTGTGGTTTTTGTATAGTATGTTTGTTTTGATCTTAAGACTAGATTAGATAAACTTACACATACAAAAAAAAAAGATAGTTATTTATTGTATTTATTGATTTGCCTTTGATTAATTGATTTGTAAAATAAAAAAGATGATAGTTTTTGGAAAAAAGGGGATTTTGATGAAGACAATCAAATGAGGTGTGTGGTCAATCTTTACATGGAGATTTTGTGATTTCATTTTAATAAATGGTTCGTTAAATTTTATTGTTAATTTTGTAGTATATGTTTTAACTTCTGATCTCAATAGAACCTTCTCTTTGATCAAAATGTGTATCAAATAATTGCACCCATTTTGTCTTTTTATAGTAAAGATATCTAACGGTTGGATCGTTCTATACAAGCTCCAAAATTCTCGATCAAAAATCATTTTATTCTCACTTTTCAAATAGATTGACCGCCAAAAAATTTCATAACTATTTATCCAAGTGGAATCTGCAAAATCTCTCCAGTCAGATAGTTGAAAAAATCATTGCGCTCATTTTTTTTCTTTACATTAAAGAGATCTAACGGCTAGATTATCTTAAAAAGACTTCTACACTCTGATAACCCTAGAAAAGTCTCTCTCTCTCTCTCTCTCTCTCTCTCTCTCTCTCTCTCTCTCTCTCTCTTCTTGCTTGCTTTTGATGTGTGTGTGTGTGTGTGTGTGTGTGTGTGCGTGTGTGTGTGTGTGTGAGAGAGAGAGAGAGAGAGGGAGGGAGGGAGAGGGAGAGGGAGAGGGAGAGGGAGGGAGACGTTGAATAGGGGAGGTGGAGGCTGGGGGAGAAACCAATATGTTGAATAAGGGAGGTGGAGGCTGGGGGAGGAACCAATATGTGTGTATGGGGAGGTGGAGAGGGGCCCCCATACATGCATCCTCCTCCCCACGTTTTAGTTCAAAAAATGTGTATGCATGGGTGAGGGGAGGAGGATGCATGGTCCCCTCACCCATGCATACAAAAGTGTATGTAAGTTTAAATATATATATATAGATATAATCCAATCTTTTGAAAAAAGTACATTCAGTTTTGTTTGTAAGAAAGGGCTTGAAACAAAATCCCCCGAGTCTTGTGCGAAAGATTGTCCTTCACTCTCAAAACCGGACATCTCCTCTTCCGCTTTCACTTCATCGGCTTTTTCACCCGACCCCTCCTCTACATAAGATGCCAAACTTCTCTACACATCACAAAAGTTAACAAAAGTCGAGATTAATTCTTGATTTGGTCACTTCCCGTTGTTGTTTGAAGCGATCGAGATTCGGATGCTTGGCCTCGTGTACCACCTTTGTCCAATCTTTCTTTGAAGCCCATCCCAAGCTTTTTTGCCATTTTTCACATATCTTTGTAACGATTGGTGTTTATGACAAATATGCATACACATACTTGTCAATGCCCATACTGTGAAGAAAGAAAAGCTATCCAACTTGTCTATAGGGGTTGATGTGGAAAATCATCTTGCTTGTGCTTCAGATTTACAGGTCTAAAAATAGAACTTCAAAATGAAATTCAAAATTTCAAACACTTCATTTGTCCAAAAAAAACCACTAGTTTTGATCAAAACACATAGCTAGCATCAATCTTTTTGCCAAAAAAAAGTTTGTGTATGTAGAGGAAGACTTCCTCTACCCATCCCACAAATCTTTTTTCAGAACTTTTAAAAACCCAAATCCCACTTTAAAACTTCTCTAACATGATAAAAAATCAGCCCCTAAACAGTTATAGAAGCATCACTACTCTTTTCCAAAGAGAACTAGATTCATTGGGTACTTCAACTACAAGCTTTCTACAACTAGAAAAGCCTATAATCTTTCCCAAAGAAAAATTAGTTGGTGATCTTAATAAAACTTGAAGAAGGTTAGAAAGGTTATCATCCTTTGTCTAGCTCTGATACCACTTTTACAAGTAGAGGTGAGGAAGTCCTCCAAATCCAAGGTAGAGCTTCCAAATGTCCTCCAAGCAACCTGCAAGCTTCAAGATGCTCCGCAACTCCAAGCTAGGATGCCTCCACCTGCAAGTAAAGATCTGCAAGCCTCCAAGGATCTCTCCTCCACCTGTGTCCCTACGCTTTAAACACAAAGATAGATAACAAGCTGGCCTCAAGTATTCACCACCCAATCATAGCTAGATCCAAACTCCAAGCAAGACCTATCTAGCAACCCCCTTCCCCCTTGCTAACCATAAACAAATCACAAGCATACCACAACACTCCATAGCATACTCAAGATCCAGACCCTACTTATGTCCCATACCATAAGCAAGATCCAAACCTCAAGCATATTACTCCAAGAAAGCACTCTACACACTAGTAGCAACACTAGAGCATAAGCAAAGCAAACAAGAGAGATCTCTCTCCTTCGTCATAGGTTATGGAAGGAGTCTCTGGACCTTCCATAAGCCTAAGGAGGCTCTTGGAGATTCTTTAACTCCCCTAGGCTTCTCGCTCTCTCATTGGATGAGCATGGAACTCCATAGCGCATTGAAGGGGTCCATGGGCCATCTATATGAGGGTAGTAGGGCGCCCATTGAGAGGGAGAGATCTCTCTTGTTTGATTTGCTTATGCTCTAGTATTGCTACTAGTGTGTAGAGTGCTTTCTTGGAGTAGTATGCTTGAGGTTTGGATCTTGCTTATGGTATGGGACATAAGTAGGTTTGGATCTTGAGAATGCTATGGACTGTTGTGGTATGCTTGTGATCTAATTATGGTTAGCAAGGGGGTGCTAGATATGTCTTGCTTGGAGCTTGGATCTAGCTATGGCTGGGTGGTGAATACTTGAGGCCAGTTTGTTATCTATCTTTGTGTTTAAAGAGTAAGGACACAGGTGGAGGAGAGATCCTTGGAGGCTTGCAGATCCTTACTTGCAGGTGGAGGCATCCTAGCTTGGAGTTGGGGAGCATCTTGAAGCTTGCAGGTTGCTTGGAGGACATTTGGAGGCTCTACCTTGGATTTGGAGGTCTTCCTCACCTCTACTTGTAAAAGTGGTATCAGAGCTAGACAAAGGATGGTAACCTTTCTAACCTTCTTCAAGTTCTATTAAGATAACCAACTAATTTTTTTTTTTGGAAGGATTATAGGCTTTTTTAGTTGTAGGAAGCTTGTAGTTGAAGTACCCAATGAATCTAGTTCTCTTTGGAAGAGAGTAGTGATGCTTATAGAATTGTTTAGGGGCTGATTTTTTATCATGTTAGAGAAGTTTTAAAGTAGGCTTTGGATTTTTAAAAGTTCTAAAAAAAGATTTGTGGGGTGGTTAGAGGAAGTCTTCCTCTACATACACAAACTTTTTTTTGCAAAAAGATTGATTCTAGCTATGTGTTTTGATCAAAACTAGTGTTTTTTTGCATAAATAAAGTGTTTGAAGTTCTGATTATCATTTTGAAGTTCTATTTTTCAGACTTGTAAATCTGAAAATCAGATCTGAAAAGTGAAGTTTTCATTCAAACTTCATTAGTTACACCTTTCTATCTCCTAGTTTCATGAAAATGACAATGTAGGAAGGGAATGGTAGTGTAACTTTGTGCACAAAACAAGTTTTGAAATGCTGTTTTTTTGTCATTTTGAAGTTCTGATTATCAGACCTATAAATCTGAAAATCAGATATGAAAATTGAAGTTTTCATAAAGCTTCATTAGTTATCCATTTCTAGACACTAGTTTCTTGGTTTTGGAAATCTAGAATAGTGAGAAATGTGAAAACTTTGGTTGCTTTTGAAATGACAAATGGAATTGGATTGGGAATGGGAACTTTATGTAAACATTAGCTTGGACTAGTTAATTGAAGTTTACATAAAGATTTGGTTTTCATTTTTGCTTTTGATTAAGGCAAATGTAATTTGTTGTTGTTTGTCTCTTAAGCTTGGATTAAGCTTGCAAATAGTAGGCTTGGATTGAGCTTGCAAACAATAAGATTGAATGAATAGAAGTAAATGCTTTTTATTTGCATTGAATGTGACAATTGAAGCATTTCTATCATTCTAATTTGAGGACTTGTTGTTGTATTTGCATAATAGGAAAACACACAAGCAACCTCAATGGATCAAACCAATGAAAACCCAACATTTGATCTATCAAACCCATCCAATGTGGCACAAGCTCTTGACCTTTTATACCAACAAATTCAAGCCACTAATAAGAAGCTTCTTGAAACTAATCAAAGAAACCAAGACTTAGAGTCTAGATTAGACAATCAGAAGAAGCATGTAGTTCCACCTCCTGTTGAAGTGTTTAAGGGAGAGAAGAAAGATAGGAACTTACAAGTGGTAAGTTCTTGGCTACATGTTTGGAACAAGTACTTTGCGATGAACCAATTCCCTGAATCTGAGAAGTTATCCATTGTCACTATGTTCCTTGAAGGAAGAGCCTTAGTTTGGTGGGATGAATTAGTTGCAAAGGGCAATCAACCTTGTACATGGGACGATTTTTGCAAGCTTTTTAGGGGTTATTTTTTACCACTTTTAGATGACTATGAACACTTCCAAAAGTTGAGTCATCTAACCATGAATAAAGGTTTGAAACAATTTATTCAAGATTTTCATGAGTACCTGAATCCACTTTATAGTGATATTCCGCCTAAGGTACAAATGTTAATGTTTATTGATGGGTTACCAAAAGATTATCAAGTGGATGTTCGTAGGAACCGTCCAAAAACCCTAGATGATGCTATTACGACTGCAAAATACTTTGATGACACACCTAAGCCACCTAGGGGTCAACAGCCTAATGAGCACAAAAAAGGTTTTCAATTTAAGAGGGGGAATAGGGAAGCTGTTAGTGAAACACATCCCAATTCCAACAATCTTAAGAAAACCAAGAAAAACTTTAAAAACCATCAAGGTGGCATTGATAAAGTTGAAGCTCGTAAGAAGAACCTGTGATTCAAGCGCAATGGCGAGGGTCACCTTGCACGAGATTGTGTCAAATAACCAGCTTCTACCTCTAGTAATCTATCACGAAGTAATGAGATGGATGTATTTTGTCCTTAATTATTTAGTCTTTGGACCTAATGACCTTAAGTGCATTAAAAGTAAAGAAATTGAACAAGGTAACCGTTAAGAATAGATATCCACTGTCACGGATGGATGACCTAATAGATTATCTTGGTGGTGCTGGGTACTTTACCAAGATAGATATAAGGTCGGGATTCCATTAGATATGCCTTAAGGCAGAAGATATACCAAAAACTGGGTTTTGAGCTCGCCTTGGTCACTACAAATTTTGGTGTTGTCTTTTGGTTTGACCAATGCACTGGCAACTTTGCAATAGATGATGAACGATTTGTTCAGGCCAGATTTGGAAACATTCGTAGTGGTATTCTTAGATGATATCCTAGTGTTCAGTAAGACTTTGGCGGAACCTAAAGAGCATCTTAGGATTGTCTGGGACATCCTAAGAAGCGAAAAGCTTTTTGCCGAAGAGTTTATGTATGACTTTTTTGCAAAGGAATTGTCCTACTTGGGACATTATATTTCCGAACGGGGAGTGGAGATTGAGGCAATCGTATCCAGAGGGTTATTGATTGGTCTATTCTCACCACAGTTTGGGAAATCAAGTCTTTCTTGGGGTTTGTAAGATTTTTCCGTTGGCATATTCCCCAATTTGCTCGACTAGCATTTCCCCTTACCCATGCCTTGAAAGGCTATAAGAAGCTAAGCTGGAGGGCTAAGAGTCCACTAGTGGTGTGGACGGAGGATATGAATAATTGTTTTGAGTTGCTTAAGAAAAGTGTCACTTCGGCACCAATACTAATCATTGGCGATCCTAATAAGGCTTTTGTGGTTAGGACCGATGCCAGTGATTATGCTATTGGAGCTGTTTTGATATTGCAGGATGGACATCCTATGGCTTATGAAAGCAAGAAACTCAATCCTGCTCAGTCTAGGTGCCTATGAGAAGGAACTGTTTGCAATTGTTCATTCCTTGAAAATTTGACGACATTATTTGTATGGAGCCAAATTTGAAGTTTTGACGGGTCATCAGACTCTTCGATATTTTTGTGACGCTACAGATTTAAAGGGGAGGCAAGCTAGATGGGCTGAGCTGATGCAAATCTTTGACTTTTCTATACGTTATTGTAAAGGAAGTCAAAATACTCTAGCGGATGCTTTAAGTCAGTTACCGGTTATCAATTAGCTGTGCTTTACTGTTATAGCACCGGAGTTGTTTCAGTCTCTTCAAGGACTATATGAGTCTGATCCTTTTTTTTGAAAGTATTGGCAACAAGTACTTTCGGGAATCGATTCAGGTTTGCAAGATTCCTCGAATCAGAAAAAGACTGAAACGGATTTCCTAATTCGAAACATGATTTTATTTCGTAAAGGAAAGGTGTGTGTACCGGAGAATGACATTGTAAGGGCCCAAATCTTGCATGAGTGTCATGATAGCCCATGCGCAGGACATCCGGGTGTACAAAGAACACTTGACTTAATTCAAAGGCAATTTTGGTGGCCTAAGATGAAAAGTCAGGTAGAGGCCTATGTACTTAAATGTACTAAGTGCCAATTAAATAAAGTAGAGAGGCTAAAAGCTAGTGGCCTATTACATCCTTTAGATATTCCTACCGGAAAGTGGAAAAGCATATCTATGGATTTTGGTTGGGAACTAAATGGCAAGGTACTCTTAGGATTAAGGGTATGTGCCCTTGGATAAGGACAGGCAAGTGACTATACCTTAGTTGGAGGTATGGAGTCACGTGACCCTTGGATAAGGGGTACCCTTAGTATTAAGGGTATGTGTCTTAGATTAAGGTACTAGTGTCTTTGGTTAAGGGCAGGTAGGTGTCTATGCCTTGGATGGAGGTATGGAACCTAGAGAGGTGTTAGAAAGTCATTGGATGACTATTTTTCTAAAACCTTGGGCCTCAACCTTGAACCATATCACTTTATTGGTCTAGGACCAAAGTATACATGCACAACTTGGGCAATGGGACCTAGTAGGAGGGCGCCCTTCTAAAGTGTCCATTGAGTTTTCAACTCCCACAAGAAAGGCATTCGAAGAGTCATAGGTTATAGAAGGAGTCTCTTGACCTTCCATAAGCCTATGGAGGCTCTTGGAGATTCTTTAACTCCCCTAGGCTTCTCGCTCTCTCATTGGATGAGCATGGAATTCCATAGCGCATTGAAGGGGTCCATGGGCCATCTATATGAGGGTAGTAGGGCGCCCATTGAGAGGGAGAGATCTCTCTTGTTTGATTTGCTTATGCTCTAGTATTGCTACTAGTGTGTAGAGTGCTTTCTTGGAGTAGTATGCTTGAGGTTTGGATCTTGCTTATGGTATGGGACATAAGTAGGTTTGGATCTTGAGAATGCTATGGAGTGTTGTGGTATGCTTGTGATCTGATTATGGTTAGCAAGGGGGTGCTAGATAGGTCTTGCTTGGAGCTTGGATCTAGCTATGGTTGGGTGGTGAATACTTGAGGCCATCTCGTTATCTATCTTTGTGTTTAAAGAGTAGGGACACAGGTGGAGGAGAGATCCTTGGAGGCTTGCAGATCCTTACTTGCAGGTGGAGGCATCCTAGCTTGGAGTTGGGAGCATCTTGAAGCTTGCAGATTGCTTGGAGGACATTTGGAGGCTCTACTTTGGATTTGGAGGTCTTCCTCACCTCTACTTGTAAAAGCTCTAATCAATAACCCTCTGGATTCAATCAGCCTCAATATCCACCCCCCTTTCAGAAATCTTATGCCCCAAGTAGGACAATTCCTTAGCGAAAAAAGTCATACATGGACTCTTTGCAAAGAGCTTTTCCCTTCTTAGGATGTCCCAGACAATCCTAAGATGCTCTTTATGTTCCGCCAAAGTCTTATTGAACACTAGGATATCATCTAAGAATACCACTACAAATCTTTTCAAATATGGCTTGAACAAATCGTTCATCATCTATTGGAAAGTTGTCAGTGCATTGGTCAAACCAAAAGGCTGTTGAATTTCACACGTGTGGACTGTCCACTACATGTACTTGTGATCTCCTAAAGTGTGTAGATGCACCAAGATCAAGACTAGATTGAGATTCAAAATCAATCTTAGATCCTATGGCAAAAACACACTACTACATGCATTCAATCACCTCCAACTCTCACTCACACGTGTGGGAAGTATTCAAAAAATAATCTAAGTAAAAACAAGCTGCTCTCCTCGAGTAGAGAGAGAAAAAACATCATGAGCTCTCGGGTAGAGAGAGAAAGCTAGAAATCCAATAACTCACAAAATCCATGACATCACCAAATCAATTAGATTCAAAATGATGAGTACAATGATACTAGTAGATCCACGAGCTACCACTATGCTTAACTATGATTGGACCATATTTTGTCACCTCTTGATCCTATTGGATCATTGATCCATGCACCTCTTAATTCTATTGGACTATATTCAAGCACACCTCAATCTTCTATTGGACCTCACAAGGTTCCACCTCTAAATCCTATTGGACCTCTTGGAATTCATCAAACAAAAGCTTTACACTTGTCTACACTCTAATTGGCACATGTTTAGCCTCTTACTCTATTTTGGCTCAATAGTGGCATTACAAGTGGAAATGCATAATTTGCCATCTATGTCAAATTTATTCCTATCAACATCCTACACCTAGATGCTTGATGTAAAAAACATAAGACCCCTATATCTAACATAGATAATTTTTTTCAATTCTTCACAAAGGCAACACCAAAAATTCGTAGTGAGCAAAGCGAGTTCAAAACCCGATTTTTGGTATATCTTCTGCCTTAATGCGTATCTGATGTAATCCCCACTTTAGGTCTATCTTGGTAAAGTACCCAGCACCACCAAGATAATCTATTAGGTCGTCCATCTGCAGTAGTGGATATCTATTCTTAACGGTTACCTTGTTCAATTTCTTTACTTTTAATGCACTTAAGGCCATTAGGTCCAAAGACTAAATAATTAAGGACAAAATACATCCATCTCATTACTTCAAGATAGATTACCTGAGGTAGAAGCTGGTTATTTGATGCAATCTCGTGCAAGGTGACCCTCGCCATTGCACTTGAAGCATAGGTTCTTCTTACGAGCTTCAACTTTATCAATGCCATTTTGATGGTTTTTAAAGTTTTTCTTGGTTTTCTTAAGATTGTTGGAATTGGGATGTGTTTCACTAACAGCTTCCCTATCCCCCCTCTTAAATTGAAAACCTTTTTTCTGCTCATTAGGCTGTTGACCCCTAGGTGGCTTAGGTGTGTCATCAAAGTATTTTGCAGCCGTAATAGCATCTTCTAGGATTTTTGGACGGTTCCTATGAACATCCACTTGATAATCTTTTGGTAACCCATCAATAAACATTAACATTTGTACCTTAGGCGGAATATCACTATAAAGTGGATTCAGGTACTCATGAAAGTCTTGAATAAATTGTTTCAAACCTTTATTCATGGTTAGATGACTCAACTTTTGGAAGTGTTCATAGTCATCTTGGTAGAAAATAATCCCTAAAAAGCTTGCAAAAATCGTCACATGTACAAGGTTGATTGCCCTTTGCAACTAATTCATCCCACCAAACTAAGGCTCTTCCTTCAAGGAACATGGTGATAGTGGATAACTTCTCAGATTCAGGCAATTGGTTCATGGCAACATATTTGTTCCAAACATTTAGCCAAGAACTTACCACTTGTAAGTTCCTATCTTTCTTCTCTCCCTTAAACACTTCTGATTGGTTAACCTAGACTCTAAGTCTTCGTTTCTTTGATTAGTTTCAAGAAGCTGCTTATTAGTGGCTTGAATTTGTTGGTATAAAAGTTCAAGAGCTTGTGCCAAATTGGATGGGTTTGATAGATCAAATGTTGGGTTTTCATTGGTTTGATCCATTGGGGTTGCTTGTGTGTTTTCCTATTATGCAAATACAACAACAAGCGCTCAAATTAGAATGATATAAATGCTTCAATTATTACATCCAATGCAAATAAAAAGCATTTACTTCTATTCATTCAATCTTATTGTTTGTAAGCTCAATTCAAGCCTACTATTTGCAAGCTCAATCCAAGCTTAAGAGGAAAACAACAACAAGCTACATTTGCCTTAATCAAAAGCAAAATTGAAAACCAAATCTTTATGTAAACTTCAATTAACTAATCTAAGCTAATGTTTACATAAAGTTTCCATTCCAATTCCAATTCCATTTGTCATTTCAAAAGCAACCAAAGTTTTCACATTTCTCACTATTCTAGATCTCCAAATCCATGAAACTAGGAAATTGGTCTTTATGCACATCAATATGAGGCTTGAATGGCACCTTCGGTTTCTCCTTCAATGGACCACAATAGTGTTCTTCATCTTCATCTTCTATCAAGCTAGTTGGATTGTCAATATTAACATCCATCCATCTCATCCTAGGCCAAAAACCATTCATCAGATGAACATGACTCTCAATGATTTCATCTGAATTTAAAATGTTGATAATATTCTCCCAATATACAATTACAGGCAAAATAAAATCTCTATAATCTGGATTGACATGTCTGTTTTCCATATATTTCTTCCAAAAAGAGATATGCTTATTTATTCCATCAATAATCATAATTTGGTGCTTGAGTATCGACAAAAGTGGTAATGCATGAGGATCTCCTTTAGGCAACATTGGACAACCGTTTGTGTCTTGCTTCCATAATTGTATTCATCTTGTGGTTTCCAAGTTTTCATTGTAGGATTCATCATGTATTGCATGACAGAAATGTTGTCTCTAATGAAAAAGTGAAATTGTAGAGGTTTTTTGTGGCCAACCAATGTGTCTCCTATGTCACATAAATAATCTTCAATAAAACCTTTGAAATTTGGTACTTCTTGCATTAAGTATGGTAAAGGATGAAGGCACGAACTCTCAATTAACGCATTCATCAAATGGGAAAAAGTGAATACACAAGCCGTCCACAGCTTCTTTGATAGTCTACTAAACATTGCATCGACATCTTCATGTGTGTGGCCCACCATTAAGAACCCAACATGTATCATTTCAAAAATGTTCCTTGTTGTAAGAAGGAATAGAATTGCAAACAAGTATCTATTTTTGTTCTCACTACCACAATTATCAAGTTGTAAGTAGAGAGTTCTTGGCAATGCTTTAAAGTGACCATTTTCACTCAAAGAATGGCTTATGTTCATGGGCATATTTGTGATTTTTGTTAATGAATTTTCTGCTCTGTTTCATATTTGTTGGTGAAAATCGAATGCATGCCTCACCAATAGTCCTCCAAAAATGGATTGTTGTGGCACACCACTAAAATTGAGATTGCCTTTTCCATCCTCATCTGGAAGCTCTAAGTGTCTCAAACATCGTCCTAGTGATCCAATTGCAAAATTTGGATCAGAAGACCAATATCCCATTGCAAAATGACCGTATGCATCTTTTCCATGTCCATGTGTTAGCATTCCTGTTAAGGATGTAGGGAGTTGCATCACACGACTTAAACTTTTTGGATGTGGCTCTAGTCGTGGTATGCATGTCTTCATCTGGTCCATTTTGTCATGTATAATGCACAAGTTCTTACTAGGCTCACAACAAGCTTTTTGCTTCCAAGAATAGTACAAGTTGCGACAACTCATTTGGGCAAGCATATGTTTTCTCCTCTCCATGAATATTCTTGCTCGCTCTCCAACAACCTTTGTGGATTCTAACCTCATTTTTAATGTTGTGCATATGCACATCCCGAATATTTTAGAAGAATCCAGCTCAAATTAGTGAATTAATAATACAGTAGAATGAACAGTACAATTCCATCCGATTCCATACCTGATATTCAAAATACCTCTCCTGTACAACTACCAATGAGTCTCATCTCAAGCTGGATTTGGAAAGGCACACCTATTTGAATAAAGTTTTCCAAAGCCTGCTAAATGTAGATGCCCGATAGTACTAGTTGTGTTTCTCTCTCTCCATCAAAAGTAGTCTTACTCTTATGTGGCATTTGCTCAGCATTGTTGTCAACATATTGTTGCATAATTGTCTTTGCCATCTCCACATGCTCCCAAGCTCGCCGAATAAATCTTGTGTTTCCATGACATGCCTTCCTAGATCCTTGTTCGTATGCAGCTTTGTACCTGTGAAATGTAGCCTTTGCTATTCCATGAATAATATACCACGCCCTTGCACAGATCAAGTCTCCCTGGAATGTTATATAAGATGCTCTTTCTTTTCCTTCTTTTTTCTATGAAGTAAGCAACATGTCATAGACATAAGTAATGCAATCTGATGATCTTTGACCCCAATATTGTCGTCAAGTTTCCTCTATTTGTTTTTTCTTGACATGTTGGCAACAATACTTATCACAACAATCTTTAGTAGCAACTTCATGAATTTTCTCTGTGGACAAAAGATCATGGATTTTGGACTGTGTCTGCTTGTAGTCTTTTTGGGATGTTTGTCGATTGACCATTCTATATTTTCTCTTTTTCTTACATATTGGAGAGTGTTCTGGCCCCTCAATATCTTTTGCATCATTTTCAATATCTCTTGAACACCTTTTTCACCATGCATATCATCTTGATGTTGGCATTCCATGACTTGTTTGATTGGCCATCTCAAAAGTTGAACATTCATGTTCTCCAAGTTGCTACCGTCACATGCTAAATTATTATCCAAGTTGGCATGGATTGTGGGGATTGTGACACCTAAATGTTCATCTCCAAGCTCTTGGAATTCTATAGCCTCATAGGGGAATGCCAACAAGATATATCCCTCAGCTACAATTTTTATATGATCCAAGGACCAAAGAATCACTTTTTGATTGACCCACGTATCACGTGTTACTCTTCTTTTTGTAGCATCTTTTTGGATACTACTTGAGCCCACAAATGAAGCACAAATATTTTGTTTGTCCCACATGACAAATGATCCAATTGCCTCTTCCAACAATGATGCATCACCAGTTGAATATGGCAATAAAACATTGTTGATAATCATTTTCTTAAGTACAATTGACACTCTATTTTCTCCAAGACTGACAAAATGGCACTTCATAGCAAGATCAATAGAGTGCACACTCCCTTCACCGACCACTTTGCCATCAACAAGCAAAATCACATTGTCTCTTTCTTGTATTTCAAAAATTTCTGAAAAAAAAACAAACAAACAAAGCACCTTGTTTGAGCCAAATATTAATGGACTATCTAAAATAATATCTTTTATATCATAATGGATAAAAAAAATAGTAAGGCCATCACTAAGACACATTGCAAATGTTTAAAACTCAATCTTGTATAGTTCAATTTATGAAATATGCAATTGTCTTTGTTATCCTTATATTGCCAAACAAGATTTAGGAATAAAAAACTCTTGACAACATTGACATGGTTGATAAAAAATAGAATCTTGTATCATGGATGTACATTCAAATATGGTTTGATTAAACTATCTAAATTAGATGCACGTGAGATAATGGACACATCTTCTAAAACTAGCTACATCCACGCATATATTGTTCTCAAGCTGTCATGTACGAACTTTAGTGTCTTTTTTGTCATATGTGATGGAAAGAAACTTTAGCAAAAAACACTTTTGTTAATAAGCAAATGGAAAAAAGAGTGATGGTATCAAGATTGCCATGCTAAAAAGAACTTTGAGTGTGTGCTTGTATGAGAGAGAGAGAGAGAGAGAGAGAGAGAGAGAGAGAGAGAGAGAGAGAGAGAGAGAGAGAGAGAGAGAGAGAGAGAGAGAGAGAGAGAGAGAGAGAGAGAGAGAGAGATTCATGGATCATATTTGTCAAATATATAATTGACTAGATGATCTCTTCAATTCAAGCTCCAGTAGTTGATATATGTGTTGAGTTTAGAAGAGAATACATAACGTGATTTCGAGTGAGAGAGATAGAAATAGATCTCATTCATGGATCTTGATGAATGTTGTTCGTCAAGATCCATGTTTCAACATATGATTTTTATGCGTATTTGAGTTTGTAACAATGTGCATGTGGACATATTCATGAGATTTCTTTGGTTCATAGATCTTGACAAACGAGGTCCATCAAGATCATTAATTGATGTCATAGCCACGATTAGACACATGATTTTATTCAAGGCCTCCAATTGAAAGCCCAACATTCAACTAGTAAAAATGCATACCTCGTGAAAATGTGTTGGATTTTTTCTATCCTCATGTGCTGCATGCCGATAGTAACAAGGAATCTAAATTGCAGCTCGATCGACTGTGCCAGAGACGGGATGTGTTCCTGCTTGCATTTGAAGCTGTCCAAGCACTACCTCCTACTAATAAATGGTCATTCTATCACATAGCTGGTATTCATGGCATGCCTTATGAACCTTACGACGGTGATAAAGGCATATGGGAATCGGCTGAAGGCAATGATTCTCATGAAGGAGTTCTGCTTGCCTAGCCTACTTTCACATCATGATCAACCATTAGAAGATAGCAATTTATCAAAGTTATTGGCCATCCTATCTCGAAGGTAGTGTGTTGAGGTTTACTCTCTCGTTTAAGCATGTAATTACTAAGTTCTGTGGATGCATATTGATTATGTTGTTCGGTTCAGTTCATGCATAATTTCAAGTTCCAAATATGGCACACACACACACACACATTTTCATCTTTTTTTTTAAGGACAATGTCTTCGAGTGGTAGTGATTTTAGAAGGAGGCCAAGGTCCTCTTCTAGTGCAAGAGGAGGATCCAGTTCCAATCAAGTTGCAGACATTTATGGTTCTCTATCTCTCGAAGAAAGACAAAGAATGAAAACTTTGTCTTTCCAAAGGAGAGCCTGATTATAATAGAAGTATTTCTTTGATGGATATCCATCGGAGGAATCGTGCAATATGTTTTATAATCTAGATGATGATGGCTCCATCATCAAATATAGGATGCACAACCTTGCTCTCAAATATTTTGGCCACAAGTTATTTATTCCTTGGGAGCAACAAGACCAAGGAGATAAAAATAAGATACTTGAGATTTTGAATAATGAGTGACCATGCTTTGTGATGGCACACAGAAAACCTATAGAGCAATCCTGCAATCTACCAATGGATCTGAGGCTAGAGCACAATCTAGAATGCTATAGATCAAAGCAATACTAATTCCTCACAAATAGAGAGAATACAGAAGCAAAAGAATGTATGAAGAAGACCTTCTACTCGAGTTAGAGAGAGAATATCAAAACAAGCAAAATAGCATGAGATCCAATTTTGACATTATGACATTACTAAAGCTTGACTCATCATTAGATATGAATGAGAATGATATGTACATATATAGGAGAGCCAAAATTCGTGGTACTCCTTGCATTCAATGCATTCCATACATCTAATCAAGTGTAAACTACTACCATATTGACACCTAACAGCTTGCATGCTGAAATTGCACCTAACTCCTACCTACTTTGCCAAATGTCAATTTCTCAACTATGAACCTACAAAACTACATGCATGTATCAAATAGTGTTTGCATATATGACCATCTAGACATTGTGCATGTCATGTAGCTCGAGTTCGTACATGCTAGAGAATAGTATTTACAACTCGTAAATGCACAAGCAAGATGATTTTCCACATCGACCCCTATAGACAAGTTGGATAGCTTTTTATTCTTCACACTCCTCCTAAAAAACTATAAACTTGGCTTGAACATTTGGACTTGAAAATCCTCCAAGGTTGGTCAAATTGTTGATGAAGAAACTTTTGTGTGTGTAGATTCTTTTCTTTGGATTTGAATTGAAGATGAACAAAGAATCCATCATAGTAGCACCTTTACCATAGCCATGATAAGATCTCTTTGACAGAAACCTTTTCCAAATGCCTTTGAAAAATACTCCACCAAACTGCCACTATGCCAATGTACCTCCTTCATGTCTGATGTTGATCCTGGGATTGCAAAGTCCACATGCATGAAGTTGGCTGCACCAAAATATGAAAAAATCGAGGCCTCCAAGCCCCATAATGACCACAAGGATCATATAGATCAAGATTGTACCTTGAGCAATATTCAAGATTAAGCACACTAGCTTCACTAGTCCAAACACTATGAACTCTATCCAAAATGGATCTAATCTTGAAACCATACTCAAACTTGATCAAATTGAGGCTAAATACTTTCTTAAGGATGTAAGTGTTCTCATTAGATGTTTCACTTACTCTCAAAAGAAATTCACAAAATGTCTCAAAACATGAAAAAACTCCTTTTTTCAAATTATGAGTACTAAACTCATACTTGCTCATACTCAATTTAAGAACATACAAATGATGATACAATATCTTGCTTTCTAGATGTTTTGGAAACATAATCAAGTCACCAATGACAAGAATTAATTCCAAACTAAAGACTACATTCAAAACTATAACAGTCTTACTGGATCTTTGAGATAAGCAAATCTCAACTAAGCACGATACATCATCAAACAAAGAAAGAGAACCACAAGTGAGTAGAATAGAATGAATACCACCTTCACTTATCCTTTCTTTTCCATAAAATAAGATCAACAAGGACTCGGCCTTGTACAATAAAGAAGATCTTCTTGGACATGCATGTTGAGGATACTCCTCCTCAAACCTCGACCCCATCACAACTTGATTACTCACCATAGCAATGACTTGTGATGCACTTAGAGACACTGTGCTCTCGGCCACTTCCAAGATAGAAAATAGATCTTCAAAATAAACAACTTCTCCATGCTCAAAAACCTTCAAGATAGAGAGTGTAAAGGCTATGTAGCCTTCCTTGGTGGATAAGCATCCAACCATGATCCATAGACTAGGATCTTCATCCTTCTTTCCTTCCAAGAAACCACATGCAAAGCAGTAATCTTCAAGAATACTAAGGTACACAACCTTAGGCTTATAACTGAACAAGACTCCATATAGTGCACTCCTTCCATTAGCTCCATAACTCCATAAAGTTTTGCATGATGGAACATACACATGTATCACAAAACTTGAAGAGACAAGACATAGCCAAATGTAACTTGTGGAACAATCAATAGTACATGCAAAGCAAGAAGCACCTCCCTTTCTTACTGATAAAGAAAGATGAACATCTGAATGTTCCAACTCCATAGGATGCTGGACGGTCATGTACTGGAATTAGCAATGAGCAATACCCAGTTGCGAGCAAAATAAATGAAAAAATGAGAAAACTTAGTGTGTTGAAAGTTGGAAAGTGTGTAAGCTCCAAAAGCAAAAGACATCAAATATGGATCCATATGTGATTTTGCCATAGAATAAGCCACTCTTGGCTTGATCTCCTTGACTATAATAGGCATAGATGTGAAATTGGTAACATGCAACCTCCTATGCCATAGCTCCTCCTTGGAAACATAAGTCATCAATGCAACATCACATGCACTTGAATTTTCATGCACATCTAGCTTGAAAATACCTCGATATCTAGATCCACATGCAAGGATCTTATCTTCTTTCTTTATGAGACAACTATTGACACTGAAGTCCACTTCATAACCATCATCTAACAACTTTCCTACAATAATCACACTCTTTGTGAGATTAGGACTATAAAGTACATTGGAAAGTGTAAAATTCACAGAAGATGCAAGTTTCAAGGAACAACTTCCAACTTTTTCAATTGCACATGCATCACCAACAACTATGTATATTGATTTTTTAGGATCTAGAACAGATTCAATAGAAACAAAAGAATATTTGGAGCAGCTCATATGAGTTGTGGCTCCACTATCAATATACCAAGATACATCATTAAAGGGTAAAGAGGAGAAACTAGACATCATGAGAGATGCCTCTCCACAACTTGCATGTGAGTCTTCTATGATAACATTGGCTTGATCTTCTTGAGTCTTCTTCTTGAAGTTAGAAGAATGAGTTGAATCATCTTCTACTCCACCTTGGTCTTTGTTCTTTGCTTTGTCCTTGGTAAAGGCTTGAGAAATACTGTTCTTGCTCCTCCCTCTTGACTTGAGCTTTGCTTCATGAAGGTTCTTAAGAGTTTCCCAAGTCTCCTTGGTTGAAGTGCATGAACTTATTTCTCTCAACATCTCATTAGAGATGTTCAATTTGATGATATGAAGAGCAATTCTTGCTCTCTTCTTGAATCTCTGAGCCTCATCATAAGGATCAGGTTCAACTTCAATTCTTGTTACAATGTCCATTATTCCATAAAGAATCAACAAGTATTCTATCCTATCCTTCCAAACTGAATAATTGAAGGTATCTAGTCTTTCACTAGCTTCAGAGAGACAATCTCCTATAGATGCCATGAATGTGAAGACTCTTGTAATTGGGCAACAAAATGGAATTGAATGTGCTGCTTCTCTTTCACTATAGGAACCAAAATAACTGGGTGTACTACCAAATACTATGTAAAATCTTGCAACAGAATATGTGAGACCTATCTCACAACAAAGAATCAATCAACTTGAATTTGGATCTAGCCTCTATCTATAGATGAAGCACTTACAATTATGATGTCAAACTTTTCCACGAGTTTCAAATGAATGAAACACACTCAAGAAACACACATACAACTCAAAACACAACACATTGTGTGAAATGATGTGTCTATGACAACAGAAATTTGTCTAATTTAATTATGTCTCAGATTGAGTACTAAAACTATGAATGATGAATCATGCATGCAATATATTTAAATCAAAAAGTGTCCACTCGGGTTTTGGGTCTCTCCCTACCCTCTTTAAGAGCTTATAACTCCTACTAGGAAAATCAAAATGAAATGAAACCTATTGCAATGGAAAGAGGACTCTTCTAGCTTTCCAACAAGCTATAATGTCAGTATCTTTGGATCTAACATAGAGGAGATAGAGTCCAATGATGTATTCTGGTTTTCACACGTGTGAAATGTCAGAATTCCGTACATCCTTTTTCTGGACTGAAAATATCAGGTCTAACCTCATTCACCAAAAAACTGTTCAAGAAAAGATAGCAAAACACTGCTAAACAGCTTCCTAGCTTGAATTGACAGAAAAATGATCATACACCTGATGTTAGTAGCATTCAAAGCATGGTATGGCTCTGATACCATGTGCAAAATCTAGCAAGTTCACATGTGTGGGAATCCACAAGAAATGTGTGAATGATCTTGACCATGCTTCATGATGGCACACAGAAAACATGTAGAGCAAGAGCAATCCTGCAATCTACCAATGGATCTGAGGCTAGAGCACAATCTAGAATGCTACAGATCAAAGCAATACTAATTCCTCACAAATAGAGAGAATACATAAGCAAAAGAATGTATGAATAAGACCTTCTACTCGAGTTAGAGAGAGAATATCAAAACAAGCAAAATAGCATGAGATCCAATTTTAACATTATGACATTACTAAAGCTTGATTCATCATTAGATATGAATGAGAATGATATGTACATATATAGGAGAGCCAAAATTCATGGTACTCCTTGCATTCAATGCATTCCATACATCTAATCAAGATCTGAAATATGAAGTTTTGATTCAAACTTCATTAGTTACACCTTTCTATCTCCTAGTTTCATGAAGATGGCAGTGTAGGAAGGGAATGGTAGTGTAACTTTGAGCATAAAACAAGTTTTGAAATTCTGTTTTTTGTCATTTTGAAGTTCTAATTTTCAAACCTGTAAATCTGAAAATCAGATCTAAAAATTGAAGGTTTCATAAAGCTTCATTAGTTATCCATTTCTAGACACTAGTTTCTTGGTTTTGGAAATCTAGAATAGTGAGAAATGTGAAAACTTTGGTTGCTTTTGAAATGACAAATGGAAGAATGGGAATGGGAATTTTATGTAAACATTAGCTTGGACTAGTTAATTGAAGTTTACATAAAGATTTGGTTTTCATTTTTGCTTTTGATTAAGGCAAATGTAGCTTGTTGTTGTTTTTCTCTTAAACTTGGATTAAGCTTGCAAATAGTAGGCTTGGATTGAGCTTACAAACAATAAGATTGAATGAATATAAGTAAATGCTTTTTATTTGCATTGGATGTGACAATTGAAGCATTTCTATCATTCTAATTTGAGCACTTGTTGTTGTATTTGCATAATAGGAAAACACACAAGCAACCTCAATGGATCAAACCAATGAAAATCCAACATTTGATCTATCAAACCCATCCAATGTGGCACAAGCTCTTGAATGAGATGGATGTATTTTCTTCTTCGTTCTTTAGTCTTTGGACCTAATGATCTTAAGTGCATTAAAAGTAAAGAAATTGAACAAGGTAACCGTTAAGAATAGATATCCACTATCGTCGATGGATGGCCTAATAGATTATCTTGGTGGTGCTGGCTACTTTACCAAGATAGATCTAAGGTCAAGATTCCATCAGATATGCATTAAGACAGAAGATATACCAAAAACCAGGTTTCGAACTCGCTTTGGTCACTACGAATTTTTGGTGTAGTCATTTAGTTTGACCAATGCACTGGCAACTTTCCAACAGATGATGAATGATTTGTTCAGGTCATATTTGGGAAGATTCATAGTGGTATTCTTAGATGATATCCTAATTTTCAGTAAGACTTTGGCGGAACATAAAGAGCATCTTAGGATCGTCTGGGACATCCTAAGAAGGGAAAAGCTCTTTGCCAAAGAGTCTATGTATGACTTTTTTTGCGAAGGAATTGTCCTACTTGGGGCATAAGATTTCCGAACGGGGAGTGGAGATTGAGGCCCATCGTATCCAGAGGGTTATTGATTGGCCTATTCTCACAACAGTGCGGAAAATCAAGTCTTTTTTGGAGTTTGTAAGTTTTTTTCATCGGCATATTCCCCAATTTGCTCGATTGGCATTTACCCTTACCCAGGCCTTGAAAGGCTATAAGAAGCTAAGCTGGAGGGCTAAGAGTCCACTAGTGGTGTGGACGGAGGATATGAATAATTGTTTTGAGTTGCTTAAGAAAAGTGTCACTTCGCCACCAATGCTAATCATTGGCGATCCTAATAAGGCTTTTGTGGTTAGGACCGATGCCAATGATTATGCTATTGGAGCTATTTTGATATTGTAGGATGGACATCCTGTGGCTTATGAAAGCAAGAAACTCAATCCTGCTCAGTCTAGGTATTGTGCCTATGAGAAGGAACTGTTTGCAATTGTTCATTCCTAGAAAATTTGACAACATTATTTGTATGGAGCCAAATTTGAAGTTTTGACGGATCATCAGACTCTTCGATATGTCTGTGATGCTACAGATTTCAAGAGGAGGCAAGCTAGATGGATTGAGCTGATGCAAATCTTTGACTTTTCTATACGTTATTGTAAAGAAAGTCAACATACTCTAGCAGATGCTTTGAGCAGGTTACCGATTATTAATCAGTTGTGCTTTACTATTATAGAACCGAAGATGTTTCAGTCTCTTCAAGGACTATATGAGTCCGATCCTTTTTTTGGAAAGTATTGGCAACGAGTACTTTTGGGGGGTCGATTCAGGTTTGCAAGATTCCTCGAATCAAGGAAAGACTGAAATGGATTTCCTAATTCGAAACAGGATTTTGTTTCGTAAAGGAAAGGTGTGTGTACCGGAGAATGACATTTTAAGGGCCCAAATCTTGCATGAGTGTCCAAGATAGATCGGCATAGTGCCTTGCCCTGTCCTGGGCACTTCTTATGCTATCTTTAGCTAGCTATAACATTTCTTGCATATCCGCAAGGAAATCAGCTGCGGCTTGCACTCGTAGGTTTTTGATGCCAACACTTATTGGTGATCGAGGTTGAAAACCATACATAAGTATGAAAGGGCTGAATCCGGTCGATGAATGTTTTGCACTGTTATATGCAAATTTCACCAGTAGAAGGTACTGTTCCCAATCAAACTGCCGATGGCCCACATATGCTCAAAGCATATCCTCCATCGTCTGATTGGTCCTTTCCGTTTGACCGTCTGATTCCGGATGATCTGTAGAACTCAAACTTAAAGTTGTTTCCAACTTTTCAAATACTGCTTGCCAGAAATTCCCAGTGAATTTTGGGTCACGGTCACTGACAATATCGCAAGGCAGCCCGTATAGTCGAAAAAGCTTCTCAGCAAACAGTTGAGCTAGTTCTGAAGCTTTAACAATAGTTTTCGTTGGGATAAATTGAGCAAACTTCGTAAGTCTGTCAACAATGACCCAAACCGACTCATGGCCCTTCCCTGTATGTGGAAGCCCGACCACAAAATCCATAGATATATTTTCTCACTTTCTAGTAGGAATATCTAAAGGATGTAATAGGCCACTAGCTTTTAGCCTCTTTGCTTTATTTAACTAGCACTTAGTACATTAATGTACATAGGCCTCTACCTGACTTTTCATCTTAGGCCACCAAAATAGCCTTCGAACTAAGTCAAGTGTTTTTTGTATACCCGGATGTCCTGCGCATGGACTATCATGACACTCATGCAAGATTTGGGCCCTTATAGTGTCATTCTCCAGTACACACACATTTCCTTTACGAAACAAAATCATGTTTCGAGTTAGGAAATCCATTTTAGTCTTTCCCTGATTCAAGGAATCTTGCAAACCTGAATCGACCCCCGAAAGTACTTGTTGCCAATACTTTCCAAAAAAAGGATTGGACTCATATAGTCCTTGAAGAGACTGAAACAACCCCGGTTCTATAACAGTAAAGCACAACTGATTAATAACCGGTAACCAACTCAAAGCATCCGCTAGAGTATTTTGACTTCCTTTACAATAACGTATAGAAAAGTCAAAGATTTGCATCAGCTCAGCCCATCTAGCTTGTCTCCCGTTTAAATTTGTAGCATCACAGAAATATTGATGAGTCTGAAGCTCCGTCAAAACTTCAAATCTGGCTGCATACAAATAATGTCACCAAATTTTCAAGGAATGAACAATTGCAAATAGTCCCTTCTCATAGGTACAATGCCTAGACTGAGCAGGATTGAGTTTCTTGCCTTCATAAGCCACATGATGTCCATCCTGCATCAAAACAGCTCCAATAGCATAATCAGTGGCATCGGTCCTAACCACAAAAGCCTTATTAGGATCACCAATCACCAATGATTAGTATTGATGCCGAAGTGACATTTTTCTTAAGCAACTCAAAACAATTATTCATATCCTCCATCCACACCACTAGTGGACTCTTAGCCCTCCGGCTTAGCTTCTTATAGCCTTTCAAGACTTGGGTAAGGGGAAATGCCAGTCGAGCAAATTGGGGAATATGCCGATGAAAAAATCCTAAGAAAACCAAGAAAAACTTTAAAAAACATCAAGGTGGCAGTGATAAAGCTGAAGCTCGTAATAGAGTTGCTGGATTTTTTGTAGTAGTGGGCCAAGTTAAAGGAATGGCCAAGTTTAGATTATGGTGCAAATACTCCAAAAATGGAGATGTAGCACAAGATATATGGAGTAGATAGATAGTGAAAGAGAAGAGAGAGAGAGAGAGAGAGAGAGAGAGAGAGAGAGAGAGAGAGAGAGAGAGAGAGAGAGAGAGAGAGAGAGAGAGAGAGAGAGAGAGAGAGAGAGAGAGAGAGAGAGAGAGCCAAGAGGATTTGAGATTCCAAAGCATCCAATCCAAAATTTGGCATAACCTTCTTAAGTCAAGGCTTCAAACTCCTTCTCCAAAGCACCTAAACACAAAAACAAACAAAAGGAAAGAGCTAGGATGCAAAATGATGAAAATCCCCTGGGTAGGGGGGCGCATTTCCACTTATATAGAGAGTGAAAAAACATTTCGAAGTGAGTGAGGTGTCAAGTACAAGTGCATGAGGTGTGGGAAAGACTCCAATTGGACTAAATATGAAGTGAAGTGCATGGGTGAGGTGTATTAGTTAGAGAGAGTGAATGGGGTGAGGTGTATTAGCTTGTGAGAGTTGTTAGGATGAGTTGGATGGTGAAGTAAGAGTGTAGGAGGGCATCCCATTCTAGGTGTAAAAATCCTAGAAGCCATGTGGCAAGGTAGGTGGAGGTAGGTGGCACAAGGTTTAGACTTGGCCTCTTATTAACATATGGATTTTTATTGTCACAACTTGGGAATTCACCCAAGTGCAATCTTACTAGGGAAAAAACCCAAGTATATGCCCATCTTATTTTGCATAATAATCATTAATTCATTGGCACTTTTTTTAGAGGTTGCCCATCCTCAATCATGGTGGATAATTATTTATTTATTGGCACTTTTTTCTAGAGGTTGCCCATCCTCATGGTGGATAAGGTCAATAGGGTGATCAATCCCTTGGCCTAGTTCCAATCTTTATAGATTCCTCTGAGCCTTCATCATAGACTTAGAAATAAACCTTCCTTATAGACTCCTTTGAGCCTTCATTATAGACTTAGAAATAAGTCTTCCTTGTGTTGGGTTGAAAGAGAGAGTGAGAGTGTGAGAAACTAAAATAGCTCGAAAAGAAACGAACACGAAAAGAAGCAAACTCGAAACTCGAACAAAAAGTGTTTGTGCGCAACGGAATGAGCTATATTACTCTTTCCCTAAGCATGACTACGCCTATCAGAAACGAACAGAATGTTAGAGATAGAAATCACAGTCGATTTGATTACGTAGCCAAACATTAAGCAACAAAAACATCAGAAGGATAATTTGTCGTGAACAGCTAGACAAATTGTTAGTCGCGAATAATTCGTAAAGAGCTCGACTGATAATCAGTTGCAAAAGACAAGACTAAATATTAGCCGCCAACAGCTAGTAGACTAATAATAATTCGCTAAGAACAAATTACCAGATTGAGCAATAAGAGAGTCAGATAGAATGTAGAAAAGCATAGCAATATTGACACAAATCTGAACGCAGAACAAAATAGAGTTGTTATCAGATTAAGTATAGCTAAATATACATGTCAATAATGTTGTGGAGCAAAAGACAATAGTGGATGAAACCATGTGCTCTACAAAGCTAATTCAAAAAGGAATGATTCTGTTACTAACAATACAAAAGAATCAATGTGCGTGGGCATCTACTTCGTCTATGTTTGATAAGTTTCTAATGCTATTATTTTCACACACGTTCTTATCTCACATCTTCTCATATATATACACAATTTTACAGGTGTGCAGATGAAGAAAGTACAAAGTGGATGTGCTATCTGTAGGAGATCGTGGGTGGCTGCTGTCGTTGTCAAATCTGTTAGCACACTTGCATGGATGAGCATGAGAATGCTGCAACGTCAGCCTTTGCTGAAAGGAACGTTCGTGAAGATGCGAAAAATGTGACACTCTGACAAATGCCTTAGGATTTGATTTACACGGTGTCTCCGCTTTCCCTAGGGCACCTTCGACATTTTTGTAAGGCAGTGTCCTCTTTTTAGCCTATCACAAATCATGTGTAAAAGCATAGTGTCGCGTTTTTCATCTTTTTCGCCTGTGGAGAATTACTTGTATTTATGCAGACATTCGAGTTTTTTGTCTGTCTTATTTTACATGTAAATATGCAGACTGTGCGACAACATGAGTAAAAAAATGCAGTATGAATGGAGGCAGATTAAAATAGGATTTAGGAGAGTATAGGAGATAAATCCAACATCCCCCCTTAATCTGGATCCGTGAATGCCTTGATCTTCAGACTAAGCAATGCACAAAATTTGTTATGTGCATTAACACTTAATGCCTTCGTGAATATATCTGTAACCATGTCATGCATTTTGTAGTATGTTAAGCTCACCTCCTTGTAGAAAACCTTGTCCTTGATGTAGTGATATCTGATTTCAATGTGCTTACTCCTAGAGTGAAATCTAGGGTTGGCCGATAAGGCAATAGCACTCTGATTAACACAGAATAAAATTGTAGGACTGTACTAATGTAGATTAACATTTGACAATTAATTTCTCAACCAAAACGCTTCCTTAATAGATTGAGAAGCAGCAATATACTCTGCTTCTGTAGAAGAACGTGTGATAGAGGTTTGCTTACGACTATTCCATGAGATAGAACTGTCGTTGAAGAAGAATGTAAATCCAGATGTGGACTTATGATTGTCTACATCTCCTCCCCAGCTTGCATCAGAATACCCACTGAGCTGATGAAGATTGTCGTCGTCGACATCTCCATAGCAGATGCACTGGTCCATGGTAGCTCGAATATATCTCATGACTCTTATGAGAGCCTTCTAATGGGTAATGCCAGGATTAGCCATATATTGGCTGAGTGAGCTTACTGCAAAAGAGATATCTGGTCTTGTACAGACCATTGCATACATGAGAGATCCAAATATTGATCGATAAGGATACTCTCTCATCTGCTCATCTTCCTGCTTGGTCTGGGGACATTGGTCATTTGACAAGTGCAGGCCTGGATCCATCGGTGAGTGAGCTAATTTACAATTCATTAGATTGTATATGCTAAGAACATTGTGAAGATACCTTTATTGAGTGATGTAAATCAGTCATCTCGCTCTGTCTCTGTGGATCTGAATGCCCAAACAGAAGTAAGCTTCGCCTAGATTAGTCATGTCGAACTTTGAAAACAACATCTGCTTCAAATCCTTGACCATATTGGTATTATTGCTGAAGAGCAACATATCATCCATGTATAAGGTGATGATAATGAAGGATTGTTGCACTGACTTGGAATAGACGTTGCAATCAGCAGTGCTTGGTTTGAATCCTTGTCCGATGAGGAATGTGTTGATCCTCTGAAACCAAGCTCTGACAGACTGTTTCAAGCCGTAAAGTGCTTTGTGGAGTTTACAGACATGATTTTTTATACCTTCCAGAATGTATCCTTCGGGCTGGATCATATAGATGTCTTCTTGTATAACTCCGTTCAGATAAGCTGTTTGTACATCAAGTTGATGTACTTCGAGGTCGGCAGCTATAGCATAAGACAGGAGTGCTCGGATCGATGAATGTTTGACTACTGGATTGAAAGTCTCGCTGTAGTTGACATTGGGGATCTGAGTGAATTTTCATGCTACTAGTCTTGCTTTCCTTCGATCAATTGCTCCATTGGCATTGTATTTGATCTTGAAGATCTATTTGCAATCAATGATATAGCAGCCAATAGGAGCCTCGACTAGTGACCACGTCTGGTTCTTGATCAGAGAGGAATACTCTTTGTCCATAGCTTCTCTCCATAAATCAAAGTCTGGTTGGCTGAGTGCCGCTTCGACTGTCGTCAGTTCCTGTATCAAGAGACATGCAGACTCAGAAGTATACCTTGTGGGCTGTGTGCACACTCGGCTTGATCTTCTGGGAGGATTTGACTAATGAACCACTCCTAGGACTTGTTGTTGGGTAGCAAGAACGTCTTCGTCTGATTCGCTGTCAAAAACTGGGTCGACAATGGACACGCCTGAGCCAGAAGCTCAGACAGTCGTATCAATGACAGATGATGAAGGTTCTCCTGGAGAAATATCCTTGCCTTTGATGTCGACAAACTGATCCTCGATAAAGAATGTATCCCGGCTATACAAGATTTGTTGGATATCAGGATCATACAGCTTGTATGTATTATTAGATCGTCTTGAGACCTTGGAAGTCCAATTTCTTCTTCGTGTCTTTTGGGATCTACGCATAGGCAACGCATTCAAACACTCTTAGGTTCTTCACAGAAGACTTAGATTCTGTCCATACCTCATGGGGTGTCTTGCCTGAGAGGGCCTTGGTCGAACATCTGTTCTGGACGTAACCTGTAGTGGAGACAGCTTCGGTCCAGAATCTCTTGGGCAGCAATGCATGCGCTAGCATACATTTGGCTGATTCAACTAGGGTACGGTTCTTCCTCTCGACCAAGCCATTAGACTGAGGACTGTAAGGAGTGATGAATTGCTGCTCAATGCCTTGGCTTTGGCAGTACTCCTTAAACTCGGTAGTGATATATTCTCCACCATTGTTTGACCTTAGGGCCTTGATCGTCCTTCCAGTCTCCTTTTCTGCACGCTCCTTGAAGATTCTGAAGCAGTTGAAAGCTTCTGATTGTTTCTTTATAAAGTACACCATAGTCCTTCTGGAAAATTCACTAATAAAAGTTATAAAGTACTTTGCATCCTTAAGCAAAGGATTTTTCATCGGACCACAAATGTCGGAATGTACAATGTCTAACAATCCTCTAGCAATATGATGATGGCTTGATTGGTTTCCTAGTCTGTTTACCAACTAGACAGTCTTGACAAATCGGGAATACAGTCAATGGAAATGAGTTTCAAATTTGAAGGCCAGTTTGATTGAGATTTTCAATGCCACAAAGACATCCAATTTCGTCAACCTCATAATCAATCACAACACTAACAACATTCCTTAGATCGGTTGAAGTGTCAAAGCAAAGTTCCAACACAGAAAAGTTATGGTATAAATAGATACCTATCGGAGGAAATGTTTCAAGTTGACAATGAATCAAAGGGAATAGAGAAATTGTAGCATGTGTTTAGAGTCACTCGAAAGAGTGAGCAACAAGGAGCTATGAAAAATATTTTTCAAGAATACCAATAAGAAAGTTGTTGGAGACAAAATAAATACTAGCTATCAAAGTGTCTATAACTATATCATCTTCGAGAATCAATATGTTGATAATCCTTGGGATAACCAAAATGAAGATGATTTTTTTAGATATGATTAGAATAATGACTTGTTTGAACATTATAGTGATGTGAATATCAATAGGATGTCAGTGGCCAAATATGGGAGACACATTCCTTGACTTGGAGCATCACTGCTTTGGATCAACAACAAGTGTACCCATCATTTTATTCACAAGGAAAATTAATGGATAATATGGCTATCCATCTTCAATAAGACATTGTCACTAACCTTGCTCTTATTGATCAATAAAGATAAAATTCCAACAACTCTCTTCCAGATCAATTGGAGGAGACATTAGCACAAGATAATGTACAACCACAGGCTCAAGGCATTGGATGACAAATGTGAATGAACAAGAGACCATAGAAGTGGACAAACGAGTATATTGCTATGTTGCAATATTGTGCACCATCAACCCCTTTTCTAGTCATTTTCAAAGGGCCATTAGCTCAAAAGAAACTTGAGGATCTATAGTCGTTTTTATTTTTATTTTATATGGATGCTCAAAAGCTATTTGGATCTGTAACGCAATCATCATCAAGGTCAACGACCTAGCCAATAAAAAAAGAGAGGCAATAATTGAGTATTGTAGCAAAGAACTATGGATTGTAAAATGGAACAATATTTAGCCAGTTGCAACAGGTAACTATTTAAAGACACCATTTGGAAGATCTTTCTTGCGTTAAGAAGTGGCCAAAGACATTGAAAACTACCAAAAGATTCATAGAGCATGGCATTTGACCAAAAGTCACATGGCCTTGCTGGCTTTTGCCAATGGATGGTTCATGTGCCTACAACCACATGGGAGCTTGATCATCCTCTAGTTTTAGGCTTGATGTATTCGATGATTAATAATGAAAATCTTACCTTTCTTTGCCATATTTGATGAAGGTTTCTTTGATTTGTCTAGTTTCTTGACTTCTTTCTTACATCATGCTAATTTGATGTTAAAAAATGGATTAGATGTTTGGATGCTATGATTGGCACACAATTGCCCTAGCTTCCTTATTACTCAAATCCTCTCAGTAAACTACTCTACATGTACAATTTGTAACTTCAAGCCATTCTTCCACATGGTCAAAAAGCATACATAGAGCTAACTTACTTCTAATGTACATCTCTATGCAATAACAAGCACTTATGTGTTTTGCATTGATACTTAATGAAGTTGCTAATATCTCAGAAAGGTAGTAGCTTACATCTTCTTGAGCCATATGAGCATGATCTTGGGCATCCTTTTCATTGTAGGCCTTCTTCTAGCATTAACTCAAATTGTGGCCAAGTTTTACTTAGTTGCATTTCTCCTTATTGAACACTAGCCTGAAGGCTTGTAATTCCCAGAGTGCTTTCAAGAACGGAGGCCAATGAGGCACCGGACTTTGGGAAGCTATCAAGTATGACTATCTTCTCATCTTCATCAATCTTGCATGGAATAACAGCAACTTTGTCTATGGTGGTTTGCTTGCTTCAAAACCTGAATAAGTATGTATGCATAGTTCACATCTAGTTGATGAAGTGCCCATCAATAATGTGTTGCCCAAGCAAATACAAGTCTGAAGGTGATCAGCTTTGAAACAGGAGCAGATTTAATCTATCGTAACTTTTAACTTGTTAAACATTTCGTATTGATAAGGTACTAGAAACTCACTCCAAATGGATTTCTATTATATTATCTCTAGAATGGAGTACAATTCCCATACATTATACTGTGCAAAAAATAAGTCTTTTTATTACTCTTCCTGCATTGCAAGCCACCTAACTTCAAATTTAGATGCTTCACCAAAATAAGAGAACATTCAAAAGCTTTGTAGTCATGGAATATGAAATACTCGACATGCCAGGCCATCCATAATTATGAGGTGTTTTTTACCTAGACCCCTTCTCGCTCATCTAAGGGAATTGTAATGTCTGGTGCAAAAACTATTGGAATATGATTTCATGCCACAAACCACTCCCATATAAAAAAAAATGCAAATCTTTAATGTAAACCTCGATGTGTTTGAATCTTTCTTCGATACATTCAAACTTATAGATTGCTCTTTCTTGCCATTTATTCTGCAAAAAAGAACTTGACTTTACTAGTACACAAGCAAGACAACTCAAAGTGTCTTCTGAAATTATTGCCAAAAGGAGGATGGTACGAGATTGTCTTTTTACAACACAGTGACTTCATAAAAGTCATTGCTTTGTTACAAACACAAAACAAGGCCAACTCTCAAAGCTTGCCTTTTCAGAGAAAACGGGTAAGGTTTCCAGTGTGCAGTCTTGAAATTCACCTTCTACAGTGAAATAGAAAATGTTGTCTAGCATATGTTGGCAGCAAAGGGTGCAAATTATGTAGATAAAGAGCAAGCCATTAAGATGAATCAAAGAGTTCATGGTCCTTTTCCGTGAAAATATAAAGTGGGAGCCAGGAACACGAATCAAAGAGTTCATGGTCAGTCTCTCCTGAAGTTACAGTTTGATGAAGAACTTGTGAGCCACAAATACACACTGTGAGCCATGAAGATGAATCAAAGAGTTTGTGCTCACTTTCACTTTATTACCACCAACATTCCATGGAGGCTAAAGAGACCCTTGTAGTTGCTCTTGTATGATTTTCCGAGCACCCTCAACCAAACCCTGCACAACATCTTGTGCAGATATTATCTGCTTAATTTGGCCTACTCCACAACCAGCATACATTGCCATATTCTCTACTTGGCCTACAGTCGTCATGTTTGGGACCTTCCCAGAAAAGCGAGGGACATCTTCCTCCTGCAAGAAAATTATGCAAGAATCAAGGTTCCAGCTCCATGAAGCTCCTCATGTTATGCACTAGCAAGTCTGGGAAAAAACCAAAACCAGACGTGTGGAAATATATTTGGGCCAAATGCCTATCGCAAAAGTCAGCATAAGCCGTGCTGGAGAACCTCACATACCTGACCAAAACTTGTGGTTTTGCCAATTACTGGCTGACCGGGAGTCTTCTCTGTTTCATTTGCTGGTAGCTTGTCCCGCCACTCCATGAAGAAAGGGGATTTCAGAACCCTCTGTGGGGCGGGCCATCGTGCACGTCCAAACAAATTAGTGTATTCAGTATCTGATTCTGAAGCCTCCACAATTTTGCTTTTGTACAATGGATGTGCATAAGATTCAAATGTTGCTAAAAACCTGCCCATTCAGTGTACTTCCATTATCAATAGTATATACTAACATCAATGAACAGCACAAACTTGACATACTTGAAGTGAATATTTAAAGTAAATGAAAATTGTCATAAAAGACTAGGGAAGAACACCTATTTGATAATTTTTGACTTGCCTTGTTCCAAGGCATATGCCTCGAGCACCGAGGGCCAAGGCAGCCACATAGCCCCGTGCATCGGCAATTCCACCACAAGCTATAACTGGAATATTTGAACCTTGAATAGCATCTATCACACTGGGAAGAAGAGACATGAGGCTGGTCTGCAAAGGACACCATGTCAATAGACTAAGCAACTGGGATTGTCAAAAAAAAAGTTATACTGTGTAGTAAGCCCTTGACTCTCCACACGCAAAAACATAAAGACAGAAAGATGGCACCAGACATGGGGGCTAAATGTGCGAGACCAGTCTGAGCAAATGCATCGCTAGTCTGCGATGTGGCTATGTCAGCAGGGCAACTTTTGCACCAAAAAAGTATAATACATTAACTTCCATGTAAGTCCTCTCATGTTTCCACTGAAACAAAAATCTTACAATGGTGAGTGAATGGTCCTAATGACAATTGTCTGGATCCAGCAAACTGTTTTACTGCTTTAGTAGAAGTATGTGACATAAAAGGCTACCACCTTCCCATATTAAATCTGTTACATCATGAAATATCTTAAAGGATGGTACAAAAAGAAAATAATCCTTATTATTTTTTAATGTAGCAGACAAAAAGTTCACATGCAAATACCGAAGATTTTTGTTTTGAAGAGGATTTTGTGGCATTAGAATCTAGGATTCTATTTGCTAATAACATAGAAAGAATTTAGAAGAAAGTTACTTTAGTACCAAAAAGGTTGTCTGTTTGGCGTTGTATAGTGCAACTGACCTTAGTAAGCCAGTTACACCCAGGAGACCCCATTATCCATTATCAGAGTAGGGCGAGAGGGTTGACTGTGTGAAACCGGCTCACTAAAGTCAGTTCCATTGAGTAGTATAGATGTTGACTTTTTAAGCAAGGATCCAATTAGGTAGCAGATTGAAGCTTCATGATTACATTTGGACCACTCATTGCACAATAATAAGGCACATGGATGAATTCTTTCTGGTTACCTGGCTGCATATACACTAAGGAAAAGTCAAATAGTACTGATCTAGAAAAGCTAATGGCAAGCAAGATGAAACGATAGAGAGAATAATGTTGTTTTCAGTAATGGTCCATCTGCTAATAGTGTGCAATAACAGATGCTTCTGTATGGAATAACATGCTTTCAAGAAATAGTGCCTTGAACATTCATGTCATTTACAAGCCAAATCCTTGGGCACAATCATTGGAGCGGTGTTAAAAGGTTCCATCACGCCTGGCAAGAGAGCCAAACACAACCAAGTGGAAGGCAATGAGACATGTGTCATGAATTATTGTACTCGGCCACATACACAGGTCGACATAAGCCTCCACTAAGAGAAGTACAATTATTTACCTCTCTAAAGATAATTGAGATGTCTATCCTCGCTGACTGTTTCAGTGCGCCAGTCTGCCAACAAATGACTAGTTTGAATCATCACACAAAACATCTATACACCATTGACTTGACACATACATCCCTATTGTTGTTTACTCCAAAAATTCAGTTTTTATTCTTCACCCTCAAGATGATCCATTTCTCTATTCAAATGCACAAATCCAAAATGTGTGATGAACTTCATGCTAAGCTTCTATCACATGCATCTCATAAACTCCTGCTCATCCTCATTGATCATTTAAATGCCAGTCTGCCATGAGTAACCTTCATCCTTGTGAGCAAATGTCATCCATTCCATCCACAAGGCCAAAGGCCCCATGAAGCCAGAAGCTTTGAGCAATTATGATTGGGTATGTCTTGTCTAAGTTGTATGGCACTGAATGAAAATTCAACCAAGTCATGTAGCTGAGAGGCAAGGGAATGTATGCACTAGCCAGGATATTCTATATTTGACTGGATTTCACACGTTGGACCATCATTGAGGAAGCTGGATAGAGAAGAACGAGGGTATTCTACTGCGTCGTAAATTTCAATAAGGCATTTGACTCAATTCCATGTGATAGATTGATACAAAGGCTTCAAGATTTGAACTTTCATCAGGATACCATGGTGGCAATGAAGGAAAATTTGGGCATGCTACTTAGAGTTTGCCACCTAAACATATCCCCACACCTATTGAGAATTTGCTCAAATCAGTATCATAAATGAAATGCCCGTAGCAAGGAACCCAAATTGGCACATACTACACATGAAGAAATCACAACACAAATTCCTATATGAGAGTAAGTACAAAAGTGGAAGAGACATGACTTAGCAAGACTCACATCCCATGCTGGTGGGCAAGGGGGGCCCAATTCACAGAAGCTCCCACCAATCAGACCTTGTGGATTGGGACCTATTTTTAGTTGGAGGCATTACCCAACTTACAAGCATTCATGATGTAATTTAGTTTGAGGCCTTTCCCAACTCACAAGCATTCATAATGGGACAATCATAAAACACATGACAAGTGGCACAAATATATATGTACCCAGAAATTGACACATAGCCTACCACTGACCTAGCTATTTCCTAAATAGAACCTCAAGCTCCCTGAATACATTGTTCTCTGGTAGTTGGGCCCTATCGAACCAGATCAGTTATGCCTTGGGTGCCTTGACAAGACATTATCACTACATAACTCTGGAGCAGAGAACGTTGTGTCAGCTGAGAAGCAGCTCATGTACCTGTTGAGAGCCTTACCCAAATTATTCCAGACAACAAGGACCCTGCTCGCGAAAGATCCTACCATGAACCTCAAAAAGGCGATTGTCGAGATTTGAGAGGAAGTTGAGGCCAGAGAACATCTTGATCACAAAGATGGTTCTGACCAAGCACTCTACGGCAACAAAGAAAAATCCAAGAAGCAATTTAAGCCTAAGAGGGAGTCCAATCAGAGGCAAGATCGTGACCAGCAAGCAGAGGGGACCAGCAAAGGCAACTGGAAGAGCAAAGGGAGGTCGAAACAGCAAGGTGCAGACAAGAAGACTTGTGTGAGATGCAGAAGAGACGGGCATACAGTAGATACCTGCTAGCTCAATCCCAAGATTGAGTATATCCATTGCCATAAGAAGGGTCACGCAGTCGTGGATTGCCGCCAGAACCTGAGAAACAAGTAAGCACAGAACAGACAGGAGAACAACAATAGTTCATCCTATGTGGAGGAGCCTGAGAGCTCGAAGATCGGCAAAGAAAGAACGAACAAAAACTGTTCGACCGCCTACATCTGTGAAGACGTGTGTGCAGCATCAACATCTGACACACATGACGTGATCCTAGATTCAAGAGCCACCTCACACTTCGTGACATCAAGATGAATCATGTCTGATTTCAGAAGTGCAGATCCCTCAAGATTCATAGTTCTTGGAGATGGATCTAGACATCAAGTGAACGGTATTGGTTCACTATGGCTCAACACCAAGGGCAGAGACAGACGACTCGAAGACGTTCCGTTCGTGCCTACTCTGCAACAAGACTTGCTCTTTGTAGCAAGAATAGCAGATGCAGGGATGCGTGTGATGTTTTCAGATGAAGCATGTAATATGATTGATGCCAGTACCAGTACTTTGATCGCTCAAGGCAGAAGGAAAGGGAACCTATATCATCTGAAGGTACGCCTACCTGCAGATCAGATGCATCAGACTCATGACGACTCGCCAGACACTCTGTGGCACAGAAGACTCTGCCACATGAACTCAATGGCACTTTACCAGGCAAGCCATCATGGAGCAATAACAGAGGTCAGCATCTCGAATGCAACCAGTTCGACCACCTGTGATGCATGTTTAAAGGGCAAGATGTCACGCACACCATTCGTCAAAGACTCCTACAGAACGACTAAGATTCTGGAGTTAGTGCATTCTGACATCTGTGAACCATTCAACGTGATCTCAGTAGGAGGCTCAAAGTATTATATAACCTCCATTGATGATTATAGAAAATTTGCTAGAGCGTATTTTATTCAGAATAAATCTGAACCACTTGATAAATTCACAGAATATGTGAATTGGACTGAGAGATGTACAGGCAGCAAAGTGAAGCAGATCAGAACAGATCGAGGTGGCGAATATACAAGACTGTCAAATGCAAATGGGTTTTCAAGCTCAAATATGGACCAGATGGGAATGTGACAAAATACAAGGCAAGACTGGTAGCCAAAGGTTTTTCTCAGAGATACGGTATTGACTACTCTGAAACCTTCTCTCCTGTTGTCAAACATTCATCCCTACGTCTGTTATTTGCATATGCAGCAGCTTATGACCTCAGGATCCACATTGTGGATGAGAAGACAGCCTTCTTGCATGGCGAACTAGACGAAGAGGTCTACATGGATCAACCCCCAGGATGTGTTTCAAATTCACTTCCTGACTATGCATGCAAAATGCATAGAAGCATCTACGGTCTGAAACAATCAGCCCGACAATGGTACAAGATGAAAGATCAAGCCCTGAAATCATTAGGATTCAAGCCTCTGTTGGCTGATTCCAATGTATATGTCAGAGTTACAGATGGGCAGATCATTATTGTGGCTGTGTATGTGGACGATACAAGAGGGACTATGTGTGATTCTAGCTTGTCTAGTTTCGTTCTTCTCTCTTTGCATCTTTTTTATGTAAAGCCGACTACAATGCCTCTCCACAAGGATGGTTTCCAGAGGCCATTATACTTGGTTATGGTGACCCTCTGCCACCACCCATCCCATTCATCCAGACAATTATCTGTAGCATGAAGAAAGCTACTCAGGTTCATGATTTATTACAAGTACTGATCATGGTACATGCATGGCTGCTGAAAGCAATGACAAGGTTTTATGAATGGTTGATCTTATGGATGTATATGATTGGATTAAAACTTATTTGGAATGGGTACGCAAAGGTAATCCACTTACCATTGTACTTTTCTGCACATACGTAACTACATGATAGATGCAGTTGTTAAATTTTCCAAAGATCCATCTACGAAGTTGCTTTCTTCTCTTGGTGATGCTGCTGCTATATGCATGATTGAGCACCTCATAAAGAAACCCAGCTTTTCCGCTAGGGCTGGAAGTAATTTTCTTGCAGGAGAGCGCAGTGGTCCCTTTAATCTTAATACTCCGGGTACTGTTATGTCAAGTGGGGAAACGAGTCTGAACAAGAAGAGGAAATATGTTCCTTATAAGCAGCATAGCAGAGTAGAGGACAAGAAAGCTACAGAGATGACTGCAAAAGAGTTACCTATAAAGAAACTGAATTTCTATCAACATTGATTGCAGGTGGAGGACGAAAGGACTAGAAAGTTGATCTTGAGTTACGTTGTTCGTAGACTTGAGCTTAGAGTTACACGGACTTCTCCTAAATGTCTTTCGCATTTAAGTTATGTTAATCGTGTGTTTGAAAGCTTGAATGTTCGTAACTTCTATAATGAATGTTTGAATGAATTACTAGGATCTGTTGATAATGCGTTTGAGGACATTACGTTTGGATGGGAACAATCAACATATTAAGGAATACTGGTACAAACCTTTTGATGTCTTTTGTAATTTCGATGTTGAAGCAATTGAGCCTTGTCAATGTAGAGTTTTTAAGAGATTTATACCCTTTGTGTCGCAAAGCCATGAACACGTTCTTACTGTTGATTTCCATAAGATACGTCATAAAGAGCTTAGAAACGATTTTTCAAAAGGCTTCACATCCTTTTACGTCCCTCTAACATGAATGAAGTTCTGAACTATGGCATGTAGTAGATGAGCAAATGATTACCAAGCGGAACAGTTTACTCATTTCTAATTGTGTCATCATACTGGAAAATAAGACCTAGAAACAAATCAGTGGCATTCCCATGGGGTTTGCTTGTTCACCAGTATGGTGCAACTGGTATCTCACATATTTTGAGATACAGTTCATGAAATGGCTTTGTAAACTGAACGAATAGGACTGGATGAGAACGTTGAAGTACTCTTTCCGGTATATTGATGATCTTTGTTTCATTGATAACCTGGGTATACAGAGGTTCTTAGATAAAAATCAACCCAGGGTGGACTCTAACCCATTTTGGATATACCCACTGGATTATCTTGAGATCGACCATGCCGAAGTGGAAACACAAAAGGCAAATTTCATAAATACTTCATATCATATTCGCCAACACATGGGCGGTACACTGTAAAAAAATATGATAAAATAAAGGAATTACCTTTCCATGTCTACCATTTCATTCACTTGGCATCGTGCAGACCTATATATAACTCCTACAAAGTGATCACTTCACAACTGAACACCTTACTTTACTGCAATACTGAGTATGAGTCATTTATAATGGAGCTTGAAAACCTGATGCAGGCATTTCAAAAGAATGGTTTTCTTCGTGACAAACTGAAGCAGGTAGTGATAAATTTTCTCACACAATGATTTTCCGGGCATTAGATTTATATTACCCAAATATTTGGAAGAGAGAGAGAGAGAGAGAGAGGCTCACCTCTTGAAGGGTGGTAGATGCCCTTGATGATGCTATGCCGGTTGCGGGTCGGACGGCGGGTTCTCTCTCTCTCTCTCTCTCTCTCTCTCTCTCTCTCTCTGCGTACAGTTATTCTTGTTACATGTAAGGCTAACCAATGAATTGGACCCTAGTGTAATGAATTCATGACGACAATTAGCCCAAATGTAATATCGCTCTAACGATTCATAAAATCGGAACGAGTACTACAGCTAGCATCATACATAGACCGGAGAATGAAGAGCTGCTGGACGTTTATTACCCTGAAGCATCGTAACAAAACTAAGGCTGACGGCACTTGTGATACGAATGGAATGACACGATATGACATTCCAAACGCTTCTATAGAGCACCAGTGTGGTTTTCGGGATATCATAGTGCTACAACACTGTCATATGCTCGTCGGTTTTTACTTTAGTCATAAAAACACACCCCACATGCATTGAGACCTGAATCTTCGGCATACATGAAGATAGAGTTTTGGCTATCTACCAACGCATTGCTATCCAAGAATGGATCATTGCTGACCTGCCGCTACTACACCAGGATAC
>MU831838.1:0-101681 GCA_029204225.1 Diphasiastrum complanatum | reverse complement strand
TACTTTGCCACAAATCATAGTATGTTTATGATTGGGTGCGATGTTCAACCTAAATCTACAATGAGGTGCTAGAATTGCAATTAACTCATGTGAGTTTTTGTGGTACTCAAGACATAATTGAACTTGTATGAGTCTTGATAGATCTCCTACAAGAAATGAAATTTTTTTATTTGCTAAAAGAGGCAGGATTTTTAATTTTTACAAACGAGATTCGGTTCACATTGCCTTTCGTGGTCTTATAAAAAAGGTTTAAAGCTTTTATTGCTTGAACAGGGAGCTTGCTATATGCATTACAAAAAGGGCATACATATTAATTACCATTGATCATCAACAACCCCACAAAATACACTACCATTCGCCTTTGGCTTTTCCTTATGACTAATTGTATCTCCTTGACATATTACCGTAACTTAAGTCGAGCTTTCTATGCATGACTACTATAAGCAATGCAAATTGACTCTCATCATTCATGATCACAAAAAGACTTGAAATCAATAGACTTTGAATGTAATAGTTGTCATAGTTCAAGGGTGGAAATGAACCACAATCATCTCTAAAATTGATGCCATGGAAGTGATCTTGCACTTTGGATGATCATCTCAAACAAACTACCAAAGCCAATTGAATAAGAATCTACATAAGCATGCTTTGATCTGGTGGTGGATATAGTTGGGGGAGATGATTCACCCTTCACTTTGTTCACTCTTGGGAGACATTGTCCTTGCAATGATCAATCGATTAGGGGGTGATGCCCTTACATAGGAGGGCACTACGAGTTGTGGGATGGCACCCCGAAAAATGCTGATATGTCCGATCTACTATGTATAGGGTTTGTCACCCTACAAACACATCACATGTAGGGTGTGTGTTACTACCCAATATGTACCATAGACAAATAAGCTTCTAGAAAATGATCATGATAGTTTACCACTATTGCACCAAGGCTTTAAAACAAGCAAAACCCCATAAATTATGAGTCATGATGTTTGTTTGCTACACTTGGCTCAAAGTTTAATGCATATTGTGGTAGCATGGCAATTTCATTGGCGTTGAAATGGAGTTTGCTTGCTACACTTGGCTTAAAGTTTAACGCATAGTGTGACAACATGGCATAATTTCATTGGTGTTGAAATGGAGTCAAGTTACCGAATAGAAGCTACCTCTACGTCACTAGAAGAGGTGTGACTTGCATAAACCTCTCGACTCTAGCAGTGTGACATTGGATAGTAACCAGGCTCCCAACATTAGTAGAGGAGGTGAGTTGTATTAATTCTCGATGCCAATGTGGCACCAGACCGGTAAACTGGCTCCCAACATTAGTAGAGGGGGGTGAGTTGGATAAATTCTTGATGCCACCAGACCCAGTAATCGGCTCCCAAGATCACTATAGGAGGTGAGGTGCATTGATTCTGGATGACATTAATCGGCTCGTACCAAGGGTTTTGAAAAAGAAAAAGTGAAAAAATAAAATGCAAATGACTCATAGTTACATTGATCAAGAAGCGATTCGGACTCGACTCGTGATGAAGTTCCAAGTGTACCAAATTCTAGATTTTGAGTGGGGTGACACAAATTTAATAGAAGAAGCGCATGAAAGAGGTGGCCTGCATGGCAGCCAGCATGGCCGTCTACGTGGTAGCACGTAAGGCAACTATACATTTGAGAGATAGAGAGAGAGAGAGAGACGAGAGAGAGAGAGAGCTTTCGATCCATTTGATGCGATAATTCTGACACAATCTGATCGTGAGGCTGCATCTTAGGAGAAGAAAATATGGAGAATTTAGTGCGTCGAGTGCGATCCTTGCTCGTGAATTCTGTAGGATACGTGATGGCAGGATTCCTGCTTTAGTGCTGCCGGCGATGTTGCCTTGGCTCATACTTTATCGAATTTTTGAACGTATTACACGAGAAGAAAAGATAGTAGTAGGAAAGGTGGTGTTGATCACTGGAGCGTCAGCTGGTATCGGACGAGTAAGAATTCAATACGAACTGACGATTTCTTCCTTGGATTTTGTGTTTTTCTTCATTTTATGCCTCGCTGTGATCACTGTTTTAAACTTTAGAAATACATGTGATTCGTTTTAGAAAACCAATGCAAATGAGGAGGGTGATCTGAAAAGAAAGCAAGTTTATCTGTTTCGAAGAAAATTCAAATCACATACTTCTTTGGAACCCAAATTTGGTCTGATCATGGGGTGTTGGATAATTTTGTTCAATGTTTTTATTTTGCAGCATATTGCATTAGAATATGCAACACGTGGAGCAATTGTGGTACTGGTGGCAAGACGAGAACACCTATTGCGAGAGGTGGCAGCAAAATGTATGGCGAATGGAGCAAGAGATGCAGCAATCTGTCCAGCAGATGTCTCTAAACAAGACGAATGCAAACGCATTGTTGATTTCACTATTTCAAATTTCGGAAAATGTAAGCAAAGCTAAGGCTTTTTGTTTTGCCTCTTCTATGTCTTTATTTTGTGCAGCTGATTGCAGCCTAAATCTATATACTTTTTCGGTACAGAAAAAGGAGACATCCACTGATATGCCTTTTTATCGGAGGACAAACTAAAACATGTTACTATGAATCTGAGAGCATACTTGTTGATTGCAAAGTTTAATTTTATTTACAGAGCAGTTAAGAGTGAAATCATTGGTAGCATACAACCCAATGCATAAGATTAGAATCACTCTCATTGCATCTGAGTAGCCTTGCCATTGGATATACTGTTCTAAGAGTTTTTAACTTAGATGTAATTGTTCATTAATTTCTTGTTCGATCAAGCACTGGGTTTATGGCTGTTCTGCAAGTGGATATTCTTGTCAACAATGCTGGGACAGCCAAGAGTGGTTTATTCGCAGAGCAAAAGAACACAGATGATGTCAAGGCCATAATGGTACAAATCTCTCCTACACAAATTGCATACTCTCATGTGGCTACACGTTTTCACCTGATGCCTGCATTCAAAACAAACTTGCTACACTTCAGCTGTAGTTATGACATTCCACTGACGGTTGCATGAACAGGATCTAGACTTTTGGGGAAACACATTGACGACAAAGTATGCCCTTAATCAGCTACGGCGGGTTAGGGGTCAGGTGGTTGTGATCTCCTCAGTTGCAGCATTCGTTCCGTATCCAAAGCAGGCAATTTACAATGTATGTGTCTCAAATATGTGGGGTTTTTGGTGATTTGTATGATATGACTGAACTTATTCATCTCACTTGATAGGATCTCTTAAGTAGTCAGTGCTAGTCACAGATGCCTGCTTCCATATTATGCTGATGTTTGAAATGAAATTTTGGAAAATGCATAGCAGTTGAAGCAATTGTTTGGAAAGGGATAATTTTAGAAGTTTGGACTTGAAATTTTTATTAAAACCCAAGATTAGCTTGAAAGCTTTCTTCTGCCTTAGAATATTCTCCTCTAAAGACAACAAATCGCTCACAGTTTTTCTTGTTAATTGCAACAATTTTATGACAGGCAGCAAAGAGTGCTATAGTGCAATTCTACGACACAATTCGAGCAGAGCCTGTTGGTCAGGACATTACAATCACTGTCGTACTTCCAGGCTTTGTAGAGTCGGAGCTGACAAAAGGAGGACCAAAGGTATGATTTCTAGACCCTTTCTTCAGACAAAATGTATCAGACAGTCTTCCATTGAGACTGTTCAACCCTTCATTGGAACTTCCAGCTCTTCGGCTTGCACCGGCTGTGCTTGTAAACTCAGTTGCATGGGTTTGTGCTTTCTGCCAGGATCATATACCATCTTGGTGGCCTATGCTGTCTACCCCCTCTGCAGCAAGAGCAATTGTGGAGGCAGCCCGTGGCAGGAAAGAGATACCATATTGTGCCATTTTGGTATGCAACCTGGCTTCCATACAAAGTGTTTGCACCAGAGCTGCTTGAGTGGCCACCTCGAATGTTTCTTTTGGGCAAGCCTCCAACCAGAGCTGTGGAGACCATCTGCAATACCGTTTTGGGGAAAGATAATACCCAGAAGCTTTTCAGGGCTTTGCCAGAGTGGGTAATCTAACATAATATCATCTACTATGGGAAATTGCCAGCTCGAGGTTGTTTGCCATTTCAAACTGATGTATAGATGTTAATTGGTTTCATTTAAAGTTTTATGCCAAGGTCGGTTCATGCTCATCTTTCTTTGTTTTACTCTGTAGTTTGCTTAATGCAGTTATTTTCCTGAAAACTTTCACCATCACACTATAATAACCCTGAACACTGTGTAGTATCCTTATCAATATTGCCTTCAGAGTTTGAGTTGGGTATTAATCTAAAAAGTGTGTAACATTCATAGCTCAATTCTGACTGATAAGTTGCAGTTAGTGGTTTATTTTCATGATGAAATCTAATGTTCTTAAAGCCACCTGAGATGTTGATAATCTGGAGAATGCCATTCATAGCTCAATTTTGACTAATAAGTTGCAGTTAGTGGTTTTAAAGCGACCTTAGAGGTTGATGATGTGGAGAATGTAGCATTGAGTTTTTCAGGTTCTTAAGCCATTCTTCCCACCATAGAATGAGTGGTAAATAGATTTTCTAGTGACCTTTAGGCCACGAGGTAAAATGTAAAATGTTTCAAGGGTGGTTTTCTGATTATGTTTATTTATGACCTCTTTATATGACCAGTAATCAAAGAATTTTTTTAGGAAATTTTATATGGATTTCAAACGTTTAGGATATGCATAATGCTAGCAAATGGAGGATCATTATATACCCAACCATAACTGAGGGTAAAGGCCCACAGCATTCCAAGAGGCCGAAGGCATCCCCTTAAAGTTAAAGGATTTGGGCCTTTTGGACTTGCCCCTGAAACTACCCTTCGTATATATTTTAATCTCTTTGAGCTATAATAAACATTTCTAATGAATGACACATCATGCTGCCTGGCATAATTTCTTGAGAAGAGTTCCAAATTATGAGCTTCTTCAAAAATCTTGGTAAAAAGTGAATATTTTTTTTATGGTTTTCTAGGTCTTTGAAGCATGGAAAATTTTAGTGCCCAATGGAATTAATTTTTTTTTTTTTTATATTTGCCTGGTAAAACGGGAAGTTGGTATGGATGAAATTATTTTACAATGAAGACATTATTATGTCTTGAAATTTCTTTACAATACATTCTAGTATACTAATGCTGGGCAAAAGTAAAATATTTGGTTGATTTTTAGTCATACATTTTGTAAGCCCTAACAACCTACACATGGTCTTTTAAGAGACTTTTGCAACTGATGGTTCATGATATGTGTAACACTACAATGGCTTGATGTATCCGCTCAACTGACTTGTGAATGTCTCTAAAAATATCATTCCCTTATGCAAAAGTAAAAGAAATTTTCTCGTGGATTGGAAGCTATGATTTGGGTGCATGAATGGAAGCTTTAAAAAACAAATATATATATATATATATATATATATATATATATATATATATATATCATAGTACCCCGTGGTACCGCTGGTATGGTATATATATATATATATATATATATATATATATATATATAATATATATATATATATATATATATATCATAGTACCCCGTGGTACCGCCGGTATGGTATTGCCGGTACTATATCAATGGTACCGCCGGTACGGTACCGCCCTGGGATCTGCAGTACTAGGGCGGTACCATAATATTAATAAAAAAAAATTCTCGTGTTATTTTGGCAAAAAAAAAAGAAATTTTTGTTTGTTTTTTGGTACTGCCGACCGATATGGTATCGCGGTACCATATATGGTCCCGCGGTATTGTACAACCTTAAATTCGGAGGACTTTAGACTCACTTTCAACATGCATTTCAAGAGTTTTTTGAGAATTGTGTTCTTGCTACACCAAGAAGTTCATCAAGCTCTCCCACGAAATTTGAGACTTCCGTTATAGGTATGAGTTCTCATGCCTAAACTTCTTGTGAAGGGCGCTTGGTGAGACTAGGAAGATTCTATTTTCTCACACAGTACTCGAAACACTTTACAACTTTTTAAGAAACAATTGCTCCCCCATGGTGTTTTCATTTTCGAATCATCCCCAACATTTGGATAGTATCCCTCTTTACTCCACCCTAGTTTCATGAACGTCAAATGATGGAATGTCGAAGCTTCTTGTTTTTCAATTTGAAGGCATGTACTTGATTTGGGCCTTGAGTTAATACCATTTCTTTGTCGTTTCTATTACAACTATTTTTTTTATCACTACCTAACCTTTATCAATTAGGGTTATCTTTCCTTTGTGGAACTCTTATTGTACAATGTAAAGTTTGTTCATAGTAGATTAGTCTTGTGACATTTTCTAAAAAAGAATAAACCATTACTGTTAAGATTTGCCAATCAATCAACATCTCATTTTCATAAAGTGTTTTCCTGCTTTCAATTACGTTGCATCTATCACAATCACTAGATGCAAATTATTTCTAATGATTGGTAATCATCTCCTCAACATTTGAAGATGTTGGAATTTAGTAACAGTAATGTAATTAGTGCTTGCCTTCTCTCTTGAACATGCATGCTCTTTGGATACATGTTGAGAAAATCTATTTCTATAATGTTATATCCTACAAGATAACATGGTTCTTCTAAGAAACTCAAAAAAATTCATTGAATAAATCTTATTTTTAAAGAGGTCTTGCTTTGATAGATCAACTAGACAAGGTTGGAACTTTACATAAAAATGTCAATAATTTGAGTGGTGGTTTTTTTTATTATTTTTTATCAAGGAGAAAAATCAAATATATGTTCATTTCTTGGAGCCAAACATGGAAAATTGTGAATGTACTCACCAACTTGAAGTATCTACGGGTCTTCTATTTTTTTTTTTGCAAAGCTTAACGATATTGTTATATTTTCACAAATATACAAGTAAAGACGTTAAATGGCAATTCAATGTCAATATAATAAGCGACCCCCGAAAAAAGGGTGTTCTATACAAAATTTGTAAATGACCCACAACACACCACGTAGGGAGGCATTCTAAAATATATAAACAATAGTAGAAAAGTGTACAACAAGTCATCGCCGAAAGAAATGATGAAGATCCATCAAAAACCTGGCGGTTTTGCACCATCTATATGAGCCATAAAAATGCAAGCCTGCATAGGTGCGAAAAATAAAGTAAAGAACATTTCCGAATAGGTGAGTTGTTAACAGGACAATGTCAACTGTGAATGGGGTTGAAAAGACGATGAACTTCCAAGTGACAGGTCTCTACGACAATTGAGTGTTGAACAGTCTCCTTTTGCAGTTGGCAAAGTGGGAAAAGACGGTTAGAAAGAAAAGGCCACTTGACCAAGAAGGGAAGAGAATTGGTGAGGATGTGATAGGCTAGATACCTGAGCTTGCCAATAGGGAGAGAATAGGCGGTCTTTGAGTCTTTTACACCACTGGGCAGGGATCCATCCAAAACAAAAGATGAAGGAAATATTTGAAGGCCACGGCCAAAAAAGAGGCAAAACTAAGGAGTGAATGCTCGCTGGAGAAAAGAGCATGAGAATTGAGGAGCTGCCATAAGTGCACATGAATGATTTGACTGAGCATGAGAAGGCCCTTGCGGGTTAAGGAAAGAGAAAGACATAGGTGAAAGGAGACAAGAGAGGGTGAAGTAGGGGGGAAGAGGGAGGAGGTCTAGATGGAGTCATTTAGTGGAAAAGCCTGAGGGTTGGCCCAGGAGAGAAGGCGACATAATTCCAAAAAGAGGAGGCCAAGTTCTTGAGGATAAATGGTCCCTTGAACCTAAAGGAAACGCCAAAGGCAAGCAAGGTAGAAAAGGAAGAGGAAGTGGGAGGGGGCAATTGTAGAAGAGGTCATATAGGCAAGGAGAAAGAAGTATGAGAATGGAGTTATTTTTAATGGCAGGATCGAGGATACCCAGACTACCATTAGTGGTAGAGGTGGTGCAGACTGACCAAGGAAGAAGAGGGAACTTTCTAGCTCAAATAATAGAGGAGGAACTTAGCTAGAGAATTGTGCTTTGTTGCGATTCGACTCGTTGAGGTTCTGACTCACTAAGTTTGTATCGATTTTCTGATCAATCTTGAGTTCTTGAGTTTGGAGTTGGTTTTGACTCTGGGATCGGAATTTGATGGAGCTTCCAGTAGGGTCCTTTTTGGATTCAAAAAGGGCCTCTTCACTAGTTATAATTAGTGTTAATGATGACATGTGTACCAATAACAGAGTGACAATTGAGATGGAATGGTCCATATGACATGGCACATCCAATGGTGTAAACTGAATTTCCAAATTCTAACCCACCCACAAACTCTCATTTAACTTTACTTCTATAGCCCATAGTAATGAGGATATGATAGGGCTCAAGTTCAAAATTGAAATGAAAATATAACTATTTTTTCAAGGCCTTCAAAAGCCTTTTTTATTAGTTAGAATGAGAGAAAAGGGGGCCCAATACTTCTTTGGGCCCCCATTTTGAAAAAAGAAAAAAAAAATGGAGGGAGGGGGATGAGGTTTCACCCCCACTCCCCCTTGTACTTTCTCTCCTCCCCCGGTCGCGCTGGATGCTCCCCACCCCCCGAACCGTTGGCCTCCTTCGGAGCATACGGGCCAAAGGGCGCCATGACCTTCCCTTCCCTTGTAACCCCCCCTTGTACTTTTTCTTTCCCCCACCCCCTTGATGGGTGGACGCTCCCACCGCGCGCCCACTCCCCCCATCTCCTGCCCACGTCGAATAGCTGGGGGGAGTGGGCGTGCAGTGTGAGCGTCCACCCATCAAGGGTGGGGGGGGGGGGGGGGGGGTCGGGAGCGTCCAGCACGCGGGAGGAGAGATAATACAAGGGGGGAGGGGGGGATGTACTGACATCCCCCCCCCCCTTTTTTTTTTTTAAATTGGGGTCCCAAAGAAGTATTGGGCCCCTTTTCTCTCATTCTAACTAATAAGAATGCCTTTTGAAGGCCTTGTAAACATAGAGAGTTTACATTGGATTCAAAATTTTAGGCTACATTAAAATTATTTGTCCTTGCTATATTATACTAGGTTCAAGTGCAAACTACTAAAATATGAGTTAATCCATGATAAACCCAGGGTGAACTGCCACATAGGACAATTAATGAGTTAATTAATCCCAATTAGCAAACATGTTCAGGCAAGGATTTGAGTTCAAAAAGGGCCCTAAGGCCCCTTGTGGTTGAAGAACTGATCTTCCACAAAAATGATGTCTCGTTTGTAAAGATAGCCATATCTCCTATCGAAAGTTTTAACTTCCCTAGATTTGTCAAGAATAGTGTAACCCTCTGTATCGAATTTGACCCTATGACCTAAATCAATGATTTTGCTTATTGAAAGCATATTTTTAGTAAGATTTGGAATGTGAAGAACATTGGATAGAAATTTTCATCACCTTTTTGAAATTCGATCCTGACAGTTCCTTCGCCCTCGATAGTATGAGATAAGTTGTCTCCTAGTTGTACAACTCTAGAATGGGTGTATGACTTGTAGTCTTGGAACCAATCATGGTGGTGAGTCATGTGATGTGTTGCTCCCGAGTCCAAATACCAGGAATCGATATCCTGTAGTTCTCCAACTTTGGCCATGAAGGCTGCTTCATTTTTCTCTTGTGGTTGGGTCGAGTGACTAGTAGGCAGCATTTGCTTGTTGTTGTTGGAACTGCTTCTTCTTCTCATTGTTGTATTTCAATGTCCTACAGTCCTTAATAAGGTGACTAGTCCTCTTATAGTATTTATAGAATAATTTCTGTCTTGACTGGAATGATGAAGGCTCTAAATTTGATCCAAGCTGCATGTTAGGATAGTCAGACTTTGTAGATCTCTTGGATCTGAACTTTTGATTTTTCTTTGAGAATAGAGCTTGAGGATTCGATCTTGAGCTGGAGGAGGATCCATTTCATCTGATCTCCTCTTGAAGTAGCATCGAGATGACTCTTGATAGAGTGAAATGTTGTTGGGTCGAGATAGTCCTGACCCAACTTTCGAAAGCTTTAGGTAGACTCAATAGTAGAGTCATTACTGCATCAGAATCTTCAATGACTCAATAGTAGAGTCATTGAAGCATCAGAATCTTTAATGACCAAGCCAGTTGCAGTCATCTGCTCCATGAGATTTTTGAATGTGTTGAGATGGCTTGAAATATTGTATGCATCATACATTCTTAATGTAAAGAATTTCTTCCTAAAATGTAACTTGGATGTAACATACTTGATATCATAGAGGATTGCTAGGTTGTCCCAAGCATTCTTAATTGTCTGAGTAGTTCGAATATGGTTGATTAATCAAGGCAAATGCCTTGCCATATCTCTGACTCCATTTGGTATGTTGTTTGCATCGACCTCAGGCTTGATCTCTGTGCCATCAATGATGTCCCACAATTATTTGGCAAGTAGTATGACTTTCATCTTGAACTTCCAGAGATGGTAGTTTTCTCCATCGAGTTTGTCAAACAAAGATGAACTAGAAAATGGATCCATTTTGGTGAAGAGAGCGAGATCGTTGGTAGAGACAACGATGCTGAAAAACTGCTAGTTGCACACTTTCAAAGCGATGTCTTGATGGAAACAAGACTGGCAACCTACATAGAAATGTAGACTTTCGAACCACAAGCTTTGATACCATGTCAAAAATCGGTGGTGTAGCATAAATGAGTTCTGACACAAGGATAAACTTACAACGGACAATTGTGGATCAGAAGTGTGTTAGCATAGCAGCAAGAATCAAGATGTAATGCAGTCTGTAATAATGCACAAAAGAAGAATAACAGTTGTGTGTGGACAAAGTTGCACTCTTTCATTAAAAAAAATAGAGTACATGAGCGTGGAACAATGCGCTGGTCTGTGAGGTGCAACAATACAGAGCTTCAGATGCTTGATCGGTGCTAGATGAATTCTTACTTTTGTCTGGGGAAAAACAATTAGACCCGAAGGAATCGAATGAAAATTCAATGATCATTGACTGCTAAAGGTGCAGACTTTATTCTAAATTCACTTGACTTGTTGATGATTGTAGTTCAATGATCAGTAATTGAGAGTATAAGTTTGAATCTACTTAATTTACTATAGACGTCCTATAGTAGATAGCCATCGTTGTAAAAAGTAAATCTATGTACAAGTAGGTGGACTGTCAATGTCATCTTTCTGATTGTGACGTGGGTTGGAATCAACTGACAGTACATGGATCGACTTTTCCTTGAATCAAATTTGATCTGACTTGATGAGTGAGTTGAGAGTCGATGGAGTCGGGTAAGTCGAGAGTTGGATCAGTCGATGGAGTATGTACAGATTTCAGGATGTACCAACTTAGAGACAAAGGATTGGAAGAACTAATCAGAGCGTTGGCGGGAAGTGAGGTAAGGACCAAAAGGAGAGCCAAGCAAACAGGTGAAAGTACCATGGGGCACAATGCGAATGCTTAAAGCAAAGCGAGGACATAGAACTTAGACTTCTCCTTATTCGAGCGAGAGGAGCAGCAGTAACAAAACTTAGAGAAAACTCCAAGTTGGTGAGTGAGCAGGCCTACAAGAGTGAATGGGGTCAACTAGACGAAGGAAAAAAGCATGACGAAGAGTATGAGAGATAGGCTTAGTAGCAATGGCAAAAAATAGGGGAGACAACGGGCATTCCTGAAGAATACCACACTTTGGAAAGAAAGAGAAAGAGTGGCACCCATTAAAAAGGAGAGTGGAATGAGAGAAGTATAGGGCATGGACAAAAGTGCAGAAGGACCGAGGAATACCCAAGGCCAAACAACTGCTAAGATTGTAGTCCCACCCAATTCGGTCAAAGGCTTTGCGAGGTAAAGACGAAGAATCAAAGCAAGAGTGGATGAAGCAGTAAAAGAATCAGCAAAGGACCATACATTAAGAAGAGAGTCCATAATTTTGTGGCCTTTAATAAAGCCAAACTTCTCAAAAGACAACACAGAAGGCAATAGAGAGGAGAGGAGTAAAGTCATGGCCGATATAGAGTATGAACTAGTACTTACAATATAGCTAAAATGGTGGTGTGATATCCTCTACCCAAATTATTGACTCTTTGTTGCACACCTGTGTTAATCAAGAAAACTATTACTAGGTAAGCATGATGCTAGCCTATGAGATGACAAATTTTTAATGTGCCAAGATATCCTTTTCTGACATAGGTGGAAATCTCACTAGCCATCAAATTTTTAAGGGCCCACAAAAACTGTGCGCGCTACCCATTAGATTTGGGATTGTTTTTATTATGAAAGAGTGTTCTCGGAGCATTATAGTTTAGCACATCATTTTACCATGAAAAAAAAACAAGTTTAAAAAGATTTTATTTTTGAAGCTAGCACGCCATCGTGCTAGCCTGGGTGTGTGTGTGTGGGTGGAAAGTGGGGGGGGGGGGGGGGGGGGGGGTTTGAGATCTCCCCTTTGGTGTCTCCCTTTTTCTTGAACCATGGGTAGAAAATGAAACTTGCAAAATCTCACTCGCGTAGTGTCAAAACATGATTTCAACAAAAAGATCATGAACAACATATTCATTCCAATTGTTTAGCAGCACTACAAAATCAACAAGAAATATTTACATTTTCACAAGAAGCGAAGGAAAGAGATGATAAAGTTAGAAACATATGTAGTGGTCAGCAAAAAAATGCCATTAAGAAAAATATGTTTAATTACAAGAATATGAAGCAAGAATATGTTTGATTACAATAACAGTAACTTATCAGGAAAAGAAAGAAATATAGAGTCTCACAACACTAATTTTCCATGGAATTGTCAAGGAATAAGTAGAATCATTGTTTAACTAAAAGGGAGACACCAAAGGGGAGATCTCAAAGCCTAGTCACATTTCAAAGCAAAACAAATTTGAAACATATATTCCTATCCATGAGGGTCTCTATGTGGGAGAGAAGAATATAAGATTTATCCCTATTAATGATAAACGAAGATGATGTAATCCTAGTTGGTTCTATTAAATACTTTGTCTATGCTAATATGTAATACACGAGCATCAAAAAAGTCTTGCATATACTCCTTAGGTAAGGTCTAGTGCTTAGAATGATATCCACAAATTTTCATCCTTTATTTAAATCAAGATTCTGTAATGAGATGACAATGCTTAGTGGATGTCAAAAAAAACAATCTCTTTTGTTGAGATTTGACAATACACATCAACTCTATCCTTCATCTACTCTTACAATAAGATGGTAATACAATTATATTGAAACAAGTAAGCAAATAACGTGGAGAAATGAAGGTGCTAAGCCATAGATGGGAAAAGACAAAAGTGAAGAGAGGATGTAGAATCGCCATAAGGTACATGAAAGAGATAAAAGCCAAAAAGCAAGCTAGACAACTAAGAAACTATTAACATGAGGTAAATTGTTGAATGGTAGGTGGCTAAATTGAATAGCCACAATAATTTATTGGTAACATACAACTAGGACATGCTTCAGACTTCCATGTGACAAAATCAGGTAATTAATCTTGTAAACAAGCATTTGCATATAAGATGATTTTAGGGAATACTTATTCAATTAGGAAAGTATATTTGTAAATGATTTGAGTGAAAGTAATTAAGAAACATGTTTGTGGATAGCTAAGCCAAGTGCAAATAGGAAGTTTTGCATATAGAGAGGGGTTTCAATAGATGTTCTAGTTCCAATAATGTTTTTTTTTGGGTGTGTAAAATAGATAGAGAGGAAATTGAGCTCCTTTTGTGAGGATAGGTTGAGAATAACCTAAGAGTTATGATTAGGGAAGAGAAATTGCATTCGACTTCCTCCAGATACAATGAGGTAATTCGTTATTTATTTCTGCAAATTGTGATACACAGAGTCAAAAAATGGTGTAAAAGTAACAATGTAATTTTGAAAAATGGTTGATGAGGTTTTCTCACCCCTTTGTGGACTATATTCATATGATTCAAGTATTGATGAAAAGAGGCAAAGTCAACCTTTGATGACCTTGTGAATGATACAAAGATTTCATTGCTCTAGTTTGGAACGTAACATGGTGTTTGTCACAAGTGGTGGATATGAGTTTTCTCGCCCTTGTAGAACCGTTTGGACAACTGATGTGATTCAATGTTAATGAAAAGAGACAAAATGGACCTTTAAAAGACTTTTCCAAAACTTTGGAAAACTCATCTACATGTTCCACAAGAGCATTAAGTGCAAATGTCCTACTAAGACTTGCCACTGAGTCACATATTTGTGTAACAAAATTGCTAGCGTTTGGTTTGAATTACAAACTTATCCAAGTATCTCCAAGAGAATTGTGGAGGATAATTACATGAAGATCTAGGCTATTCCAAAGGAGACTAATAGGTCTATAGACATGATCTATAGAAGCAAGTATGAAATCTAGAAAATTATAATCAAATTTTGGGGTATGAAAAAAAATTGAAGCAATGTTGCTTCAAGAAAAATCCAGAAGAAGAAATCCAACAACATGATATTGGTTCAAAAACTCAAGCCAAAGAAAGGCCTAAACAAACAGAAGAAAAAAGAGACTCAAAAGAAGAATTATCAAAAAAGAAGAATTATCACAATTAACAACAAATGAATAAGCTACATCATCCACAAAGACCAAAAAGTTTCGCAAGTGTTTCCAGTGAAACAACCATGATATCCATCATTCAAGAATCCTAAAATATAAAAATCAGTAGTAAAAGCATGCAGATCAACATCAAGTGAATGTTGAGGCAACATAAGCACCAAAGATCGAGGATGAACAATCTCTGTTCACAGCAAAGTCAAATGAATCAATTGGAGAAAACTCATAGTACTTGGACTCTAAAGCTACACAACACATGACCTTTCACAAGAATTGTTCTAGCAATATCGGTTGAATGAACTAGGTAATGACAATGCTCACCGTGTCATCAGTGAAGGTATTATAAAGTGCCATTTTCAAAATCAAAAACTAAAGTCCATGGCTAATGTATTTAAGTCCCTGATCTGTAGACGAATTTACTCTCTATAAGTAGGAGGCATACTCAGGACATAAATGAGTCATATGAACAAAACCTAACTAGCCTAGTTTTGGTAGCTATCACACTAGCATGATTGGATTGTATTTACTGATGGAGAACGGACAGAAGTAGGAGGGAGAGAACAATAGAGTGCGAACTCTTCCGATATGGGCTGCTACTGACTGCCAGCAAGAACGACCTCTTGGTATAAGGAGAGATTGTAAATTCCAAACATGATCACAACATCATGCGTTCTCAGGATAGGATCGTTAAAATAATTGCATACTCTGATAAATTGCGAGTACAGTCCACCGAAGAGATTTGATAGTGCAGAATTATCGATAATTAGTCTGAGTATGAAGTTCAGTTCAGAAGTTAAAGGATAGTGCAGTGTGATAGCGCTTGTTCCTCAAGCGTCAAAGACGGCCGTCGTCTGATCAAATTTTGAGGAGTCAAAGACGTCCATGATTTGATCAGACTGAGTGAACGAGATGAGACAAGTAATGGAAGAGTGTAATCAAATCACAACGCGCATACATCTACGTTAGAGACAGATGGAGAAAAGCGTTGTTTCTATATTACACTGAATGCTTGTCTAAAAACAAGACTCAACGAATGGTTACAACCTGAGAAAGGGAGGCGTAACTCATATGCAAATCTTTTGCTCTGTTGCACTTAGCTAAATGAGAGCTGGAGATGTATTTATATAGATCCTTGTTTATTACAAGAATCACTTAACTAATCTTTAATTACAAGACTAATTTAGTTTAAACTATGTACTTGCTCGTGAAATAATGTACAACTACATCTGTACAACTGAATAACAGTGCTACGACTCGAAGTCATTGAAATAGTGAAGTTTGTCGCATTCTTCGCATTTCTTGCAAACTTTGCAAGGCTTCTGTCGCATACTTCGGATTTTCTAGAGGCAGTTGGAATGAAGTAGAACCATCTATCGGGTACTTTGCATACTTCGCATATTTCTGAATTAGTTAAAACTGTCGATCGTTGAATTATAATGGATTGTCGCATTTTTTGCAAGGAGTGTCGCATTTCTAAAATAGTTGGAATGTTAAGTAGAAAACCTTCAGAAAGTTTGTCGCATTTTTTGCCTTTGGAAAAAAAAATGCGAATTGTTTGTGCGACAAATAGTTCATTTCTACAGACTGTTGCAAAGACAGTTTTTTTTTGTAGATTGTTTGAAAAAACTGATTTGTTGAAGTTGTTGAAGATGGCCAGGTCTTCAATGTTCTTCAAATAACTTGACATTTGAATGTAGAAAAGATAATGAATGGTTGCCTTTTAAGAGTAGTTTTGCAGGTGTTGTAGTTTGTGTTAAGAAACACGACTAAATATGCAGGATGGCAAAACAGAGAACTGTGATTCTTGTAGGTATCATATGAGTAGACATAAAACCAAAATACCTTGTATTTGATCCTAGATCAATGATCAAAAATGTGTTGGAAAGAGGGAATGCAATAACAACAAGTAAGATTGTGGCGACTTATCGAGCGCAGATTGACCTGATTCCTATAGTGTGGTGCCCAGGAGAACCTAGCGCCTCTATCGCCCATGTTTCCACACACGGTATTCTTTCCATGAATGATGTTGAAATGACAGATGAACATGTACTCCTTTATCTAGATGCCCAACGTTATCTGTCAAAATCTCTGATCAAGAATCAGACATGGTCATTAGTCGAAGCTCCTATTGGTTGGAGTGGTGGGCCTAACACTCTTCCGCTTGTTGGATTATTCTCCTTCTTACCAATTAACTATTCGGTTTTAATCTTCATCCATTGTTTATCTAGTTATCCGGATTTTCCTGTGTGTTTACATAGTCTGCAGAATTACAAGTGTTTTTACACAGTTTGCAGAATTACACGGAGTTTATGACAATGTCGTATTTTTTGCTTTTTCCAAAGAGCCTCAAATTCCATTTTAGCCACTCAGAGATAACATAGAGTATGCGACTTCGATCTGCAACTTATTGTACTCATTTACTTATGTTACGTTTTCATACTGACTCAATACTATCCTTTATTACGTTCAGCTTTTGTCTCAGAATGTATGCGTTTTGGTATTTCTTCGTGACTAATTTGTGAACAATTCGCGACTAATTATTTGTCTGATAACTTTTGATGCTTAATTGTTTGGCTACATAATCACTGTAGTACTGGCGATTTCAAAGTTAGTTACTATAAGTTCAAACATGATTTCTATCACTATTGTCTTGTTTGAAATTGATAGGTGTAGTCATGTATTGGAAATATGAAGATAGTTTACATGGAGCAAATCCACAATTATGATCTTTAGGCTGAAAGTACACCAAGGATCTGAGAAGCCACCTATTGGAAATGAATTCCCAAAAGAACTGCGAAAATCCAAGATCCTCAAGCCCCACCTCCTGGTTGATGCGATCCAAGCTCTGATACCACTATTACAATCACCAAGTAAAGATCTTCAAGAATCCTGTCACATGCAAACCAAAAGGACACCTGTGGAGCATAAGTAGCATAACTAATAACCACATACATCTGGAGTGACCGGTTATCCACGTCAGGAATTATTTTGATTCCCTTATATAGGACATGGACATAACACTAGCTCTACCAACATGACAAAATTTAAGGACTTTGAGCACACCTCTGATGAAGACAAACCATCAAAACTGTTAATGGCTTGCAACAGTAGTAGTGCAGACTACGACAGCTAGTATCTCGACAGTGGTGCTACCCAACACATGACACCTCGAAGAGAATGGTTTGCTAAGTATGTGGCTTATACCAGAGATCAGTTCATCTACCTCGGAAGCTCTAGCACCATCTGCGTGGAAGGCATAGAACAGTCAAGATTATATTCAAGAATGATCTTTCCATTTTTTTTTATTCCAAATGTTCTTCACATACCTTAGCTATCTAAAAATATGTTATCGATTTCAAAGATAACTGATGAGGGCTACGCTATTGCATTTTCTTCATAACAGTATATAATCTTCGACAAGGACACTGCTCTAACTACTTGCACTAGAGTTGGAACCCTATATGTACTTTTTGACTCAATTTTCCTAGCTACTCATTGGCTATTCTGATGAACATAAAGCTTATAAACTTTATGATCCATCCATCAATGTAGCATTTATTTCTAGGGATGTAATCTTCAAAGAAAATACATTCTATGACTTTAAACAACCATCGATCAATGATGTTGTGTCATTTCATCCTATTCTACGTGACATAGAATCTTTCACTCATGACGTTTCTTTTATAGAACCTGCAGCTACAGCTACAGAAGCCGAGTAGCTGATAGCACCTGTCACCAGACCAGACCAGACCAAACTAGCTCGAGCAAATCTGAAAAATTTCAAGAAGAGACACCACTCCAATCTGGTCAAACCGATTGTTCGAAGATCTTCAAGAACTGATGACAATGGAAGTCGCAAAGGAATCGCGACTGCGAAACAATAATTTGGATGGATTTCAGATATGATTGTTGGTCACTGTCAGCTGTACCATTTCTATAGTCCTCCAGAATGTAGACAGACACTGTTGATCTACGTTCTGATTAACATGACATTCAACAAAATTCAAACAAAGCTAACAAAGCTTTGGTAATAGAAACATTTTGTTTCTTCAAGGACTCGAATAGTTCCTAAGAAGTATACACCTCAATCTTTCTGGACTTCATCTGAAGATCCAAAGACCCTAGCCGAAGCAATTAACTCCAAGAATGTTGTGAAGTGACAAGAAGAAATGGAAAGCGAGTACAACTCACTTTTGATGAACAAGACCTAGACATTGGTTGACTTCCCCACTCACAAGAGAGTTATCGACAACAAGTGGATCTTCAAGAAGAAGATCAACTCTGATGGTTCCATTGCAAAATGGAACGCACGGCTCATGGCTAAAGGATTCACTCAAATCCAGGGAGTGAATTATCAAAAAGTATTCAGTCCTATTGTCAAAATGCAGTCAATCAGGACTCTCATTGCGTTAGAAGCCGTAGAATACCTCGAAATGCATCAAATGGATGTCAAGATAGCGTTTCTCAATGGCTACGTCAAAGAGGAGTTGTATACCTTCCAACCTGAAGGATTCAAAGTCAAAGGCCAAGAGCACAAAGAGTGCAAGCTGCACAAAGCAATCTATGGCTTGAAACAAGCTGCAAGGGCTTGGTTCAAAAGAATCAATGCTTATCTCATTCAATTGGGTTTTGTAGACAATTCAGCTGACTGCAATGTTTATTCCAAGCACATAGGTGTCAATTCAGTTCATATAGCTCTATACGTAGATGATGCATTCATTCTGTCATGCCCACGACTGGTCTCGGGTAGCATGTCCACACTAGGGATCAAAAGACTAACAACCCATAAGTTAATTGTGACTATAAGGGGATTGGGGCCCTTATGTGTATAATGTCATAATCAGTGGTTGTAGGCCTAAACTCACGATGATGGATTGGTATGGGTCTATCAGTGAGTCATTGGAAAACTAGATGACGTGGCCCAGATAGGTTGCAGAGGTGTCCCGTGAAGTGTCACAGTGCACTACTAGTGGTGCATGGGCCTTGGAGGGTATAAGTATACCTATTGGGCTCATGCACAACTAGTAGTGCACTGTGACACCTCACTGGACACCTCTGTAGCCTATCTAGGCCATGTCATCCAGTTTTCCAATGACTCACTAATAGACCCATACAAATCCACCATCATGAGTTTAGGCCTACAACCATTAATTATGACCTTATACACATAAGGGTCCCAATCCCCTAATAGTAGCAATTAACTTACAGGTTGTTGGTCTTCTGATCCCTACTGTGGACATGCTAGCCGAGACCAGTTGTGGGAATGACATTCTTCCCCACTTTTTATAGATCAGATGAGATATGTATTTATATTTTGATAGCAATCTCCTCGGAGAGGAAGTTATCCTTGATGGAGATTGAGTTATAGTAAGCCTTTGGCTACCGTTATAGTCTGTGTGTGCTTATGTATAGTTTTGAACCTATATCACTCATTTTGGTAGAGACTCGTACGATCAAGTTTCAAAAAGTAGCAAATTTCCTACATGATATACAAGAAATACTACGGATAGCACGTGGGAATGTCTAGTGTACCCAAGATAGGGAACGACATTCTGCTAGTCTGAAATAATTGCCTCGAGACTTTCAAATGGGGGTTTGGGTGTATTGAAGAATCCTGAAAGATTCTAGTGTAATGCTTACCAGCAAGCATTACAAATTGTCCCCTAGATACAGAGGACTGCATTAGATCTTGTAAAAGATTGGATCCTTAGCTTACCAGTTGGACCTCCCGGAAGGAACTAAAGTGCATCTGGTTTTTCACGTAAGCTGACTCAAGAAGAGTCTACGTGAAAGAGAGCATCTTTATTCTGGAGAACAAATGGACTTGTTGGATGGATCATCGGGTGTGTCTCAACTTAAACCCGGAAGGATCTTGGATACAAGAACTAAGTGATTGAGAAATCATATACTTGCCAAGCATCTGGTTTGATGGAAGAGCTGCACAGACGATGATGATTCCTAGTAACAAGAAGGGAGCTTAAGGAAGAACTTCCCCAGTTTTAAGTTATGCTAGGACAGAACTTGAATAAGGGAGGAAGAATGTCATGCCCACGACTGGTCTCGGGTAGCATGTCCATGCAACAACCCATAAGTTAATTGTGATTATAAGGGGATTGGGGCCCTTATGTGTATAAGGTCATAATTAATGGTTGTAGGCCTAAACTCATGATGGTGGATTTGTATGGGTCTATCAGTGAGTCATTGGAAAACTGGATGACGTGGCCCAAATAGGTTGCACTGAGGTGTCCAGTGAGGTGTCACAATGCACTATGGTCAATTTTCAGAGAAAAAGGACAAATATTGATTGTACTATCAATCATTAAGAGTTATTGATTGCTTAATCCAAAGATCTATCAAGTTCTAGATGTTAGATCTTGATCTAGATGCTTTACACTATGATTTAAGCAAGAGCAATGGATCAAATGATCAAACACATGAATGGGCGGCCTCACACGTGTGGAGGACAGTACCTGTACAGCTTGTTTACAGAGAGTAAAGTACATTAACTTACAAATGATTTCATTCATCAAAACTCAAGACAAATGTGGAAATCTCAACAAAACTAGAATTTGCCAATGTCGCATCAACTTGTTATTGATTTGGTTGATCTCTTTATAGATCAAGTACATCCACAAGCTGTGTACTGTCCAATAGGCCTTCACACGTGTGAAGAGTGCCAGTCATCCAGATCCACCAATGGGAGCCATATGTGCTCATTTCCCAAAGTTGACTATTCTCTTTGGCTAGAAAACAAAAAGCTAGTCTTCCACATTTATAGGAATATTCTCTATAAAATAGGATCTAATGGAATCTTCCTATCTTATCTTCTAGAAGCTTATCCACACGTGTGAATGGTATCTTGAAATGTGTGAGTAATAACTCATTCACATGGAAGTCCAATCTATCTAGTTTGACCAATTTGACCATTTTCAAGATTCTACTCAAAGGTCAATTTCACACTAGTGTAGATCAAGCTAAAACCAATCTAACTTAATAAAAATGACTTATGTATATTATCACACGTGGGAACAGACTCCACACGTGTGAGATCCTATCAAGCTCAAATAACTTGAGATCTACAAGATACAACATGTTGGAAGTGATATTTTAACATACTAGTGGTGCATGGGCCTTGGAGGGTATAAGTATTACTATTGGGCTCTCACTAGTGTATCCTTGTTTGTGAGACTAGTAGTCGTATGCTACTGGTGTGATGCCTCACTCCACTTTGAGATTGATCTATAGCTTGGGGGCTAGATCCGTTCGATCTAGAATTGGTTGGGTTGGTTTGTCCACCATCCATTTTCGTTGTGTTGCTTGTTCTTGGCATGCTTAGAATAGGATTTTTGTTTTATACATTATGTCTAATGACACATCTTTACTGCACACTACTACGAGTGATCTGTCAAAAGAATTTGACACGACTGATCTAGGCATTGTTCATTCATTGTTAGGAATACACATCACTAGAGATAGATTACATAAGAAGGTCTATCTTAGCCAGCAGAAATATCTAGAAAGCATTCTAGAAAATTTTTATATGTCTGATTGCAAACCAGTTGATACACCAATGGATCCAGCTATGACATTGACTAAGCATTCTTGTGCGGATACTGAAAGTGAAGTACTCAACTTAGAAAAGTACCCTTATCCTTCACTTATAGGATCTTTAATGTATGCCATGTTGTGCACCAGACCAGATTTAGCATACACTGTTAGCACATTAAGTCAATTCATGTCTAATCCTAGGATCTTACATTGGAAAGCATTAAAGAGAGTGATGAAATACATTCAAGAAAGTTTAGATCACATTTTATGATATGATGGAAATGCTACCGACCCAATGGTTCTTTGAGGCTACTTTGACTCAGATTGGGGAGGAAATGTCTCAACCAGAAAATCCACTTCTGGGTTTTATTTCTTTCTGGCAGAGGGACCAATTTCATGGAATTCAAAAAAGCAGAAATCAGTGGCATTTTCTTCAACCGAAGCAGAGTACATCGTAGCATGTCAAGCTTCAAAAGAAGCTATCTGGATCATATTATTACTTCTTGATTTACATCACACTCAGTTTAATGCTACTACCATTTTGTGTGATAATATGAGCTGCATTTGAATCCTAGATTTCATGGCAAGTCAAAGCACATCGAAATCCAATATCGTTTTATTTGGAAAAAGGTTTTCTCAAGACAAGTGATTCTCCAATACTGCTCCACAACAGAAAAGATTGTAGACATCTTCATCAAAGTTATTCCCAGGATCAAGCAACATAAATTCTCGAACATGCTAAACTTGACGAAGACACTTAAGGCACCAACCGTGACCTTAAGGGGGACTGTTGGAAATTAAGTTCACAGTTTTCTCCTTGGTGATACTATTTCTATTTCAAAATTCTTCCTGCACATTTTGTTAGATTATTCTTCTAGCTAACCGAATAATCATTTTTTAATCTCCATCCACTTATTATCCAATTCTACAGTTTTATGCATGTTTCTACACAGTCTGCAGAATTACTCAAGAACCGCTAACAGTTGGTTCCAACTATTGGACATCATCCGACAATCTTTATCGATCATGGCCCGACAAATCTTATCAGGTGAAAGACATATCATTATTCCACTTGAATTGAAGCTTAAGACTTGCCCTAACCGTTTAGCAAGTAAATTTTTGAGAAGACCTAACTAGATGGATGCCAGCTCATTATGGCCAACTGGCTATCGTGATCTGCAACCTAATAATTGTCCTATTGGATGTGCGTCAATTGCTTAAGTAGAAATAGCTAATTATCAAACAACTTTAGTACAACTCTTGCTCAACTTTCTAGCTTAGATTCTTTTAGAGTTCAATTAGAGTATTGCTACTCACACTTACTGCTTATCAGCGGAAGCGCAATCAGACAGAATTTCAGCTACTTAGAGATATCTTAGAGTACACGGTTTCTATCCATAATTGTCTTGTGCTCATCATCATCTGATTTTGTACATGCTACATGCTGAATCAATCTACTCCTTTATCGCGTTTAGTATTATGTCAGAATGTATGCAACTCTGTGATTGTCTTATAATAGATAATCTCTTATTGCCTTGTCTAATAATTCAATACTTCATTGTTTGGCTACGTAATCACTGCAGTGCTAGCAATTTCAAAGTTGGTCACTAGAAGATTGAACGTGACTTCTGTCATTATGTTTTATTCAATGTTGATAAGCATAGTCATACATTAGGAAAGAAGGATCTATTCCGCTGCGCTCGATAAGTCGCCACAATCTTCGACTGTAAAAATTACAGCAAATAAGGATCCTAAAACACTTGAAATGATGAGGGAAACAATAGATTATGATTTCATAAGATTAGCACAAGTTGAACCATCAAAATCCATCAAAAATCTATGCTTGAACCTCACTAAATGGCCCAAATCCTTGAAGAAGGCTTCACACGTGTGAAAGTACGGCCTCCCACAGTCTGAGTACTGTACACCAGACCTACATTCAATCCTATAATCATTAGTAATCACAAGTACTCAAACAATTATGAACATAGAGAGCAATTGCACCATTATGAGAGAAAAAACATGAAATTGCTTGATTGATTTTGGTGAGATATCATCACCTATATATACATGATCCATCACGGTTTTGGGCAGGTATGAGTAGCCCTAAACCTATCCCTAATGCTAATTTTGGTGGATCTTTCATCCCTACCAAGTTAGGGTTGGAATCTTGGAGATCCCTCAACAATGCAAAAATTACCAAAAATAGCTCCTATTTTTTCTCCCTTGTATCTAAGCATAATTTGGACTCATTCCAAAGGTTCTAACACTTAGGTCTACTTGAGAACATCCTTATGAATGGAATACTATGCTATTTGGCACGTGTGACAAGCCACATCATGACCATCTAACTATTTACAAGTCATATGACCAAAACTAGTCAAGCTAGAATTGTGAATTTTTAACACTCCTCCTCACTATCTAGCTTGGTTCAATCATTGCTTTACTAATCACTCCAAGTGATGATCTGAACTTCATAAAAGGTGTCTTTTGAAGTGGTTTAGTAAGTAGATCAGCTACACATTCATTGCTTGGAACATGCTCCAAAGCAATCTCCTTGGCTTGCACCATTTCTCTCACAAAGTGATGGCATATCTCAATGTGCTTAGATCTTGCATGGAAGATTGGGTTAGATGCAAGGTGTTGGGCTGATATATTGTCATTGTAGATGATTGGTGCCTCCTCTGAATCCATGATCTTTAGTTCCACCAATAATCTCTTGATCCAAAGTACCTCCTTTGTAGTGGTTGTCAAAGCTTTGTACTCGGCCTCGGTTGAAGATAGAGATATAGTTTCTTGCTTTTTTGAAAGCCATGAAACCACACCTTCTCCTATGAAAGTTGAATAGGCACTTGTTGATTTCCTATCCCTCTTGTCCCCTGCAAAATCTGAATCACTAAATGCATGAAGGTTAATCACATCTCCTCTATATAGAATCCCAAAATCCAATGTACCCGAGATGTATCTTAGAATTCTCTTAGCCTTTTTCCAATGGATATTCAATGGCTTTTGCATGGATTGGCTCAACCTACATACACTAAAGCTAAGATCTGGTCTAGTTATAGTGATCCACATTAAGGAACCTATAAGTTGCCTAAACAAAGTGATGTCCATGAAGGATCTTTCATCATCTTCATTTGGCACTTTTACATCTTGCTCCATTGGTGTGTCAACACTTTTGCATACTTCCATCTTAAACTTCTTCAAAAGACTTTGAGCATAGTTTACTTGACTTATAAAGATAAAATCAGACCCTCTAAGTACTTCTATGCCTAAGATGAAGTGAAGACACCCTAGATCTACCATCTTGAACTCTAAGGATAGATCTATCTTGATTTTTTCAATACCATCAACACTATTTCCACTAATGATGATGTCATCTACATAAATGAGTAAAAGTACAATACCAACATCATCAAACTTAATGTAAAGAGTGGGATCATATTCACTTTGAACAAAAGAAAGTGAAATAAGATAGCAATGTAGTCTTGAATTCCAAGATCTCGAGGCTTGCTTCAAGCCATAGATGCTTCTTTGGAGATGGCATACTTTGTTCTCCATTCCATGCTTGATGAACCCTTGTGGCTGCTCCATATAGATATCCTCTTCCAAAAAACCATTCAAGAAAGCATTAGAGACATCCATTTGACATAGAATCCATCCAAAATGTGATGCAAGTGCAATGATTAGTCTTATTGTGACCATCTTGGCCACGGGTGCAAAAGTTTCCTCATAGTCTATCCCTCTCTCTTGAGCATAACCTTTTGCAACTAATCTTGCTTTATGTTTGTTAACACTCCCGTTTGCATTCAACTTAAGCTTGAAGACCCACTTGCATCCTATTACATTCCTTTGAGGTCTCTCAACAAGCAACCAAGTTTCATTCTCAATCAAGGCATCATACTCATCCAACATAGCTTTATACCATTCTTTGGAGTTCAATGCATCTTCAACATTAGACGATTCTTCAAAACTAGATAAAGCATAATAAGTGGATGAGATACCCTCAACTTGCTGTCCTTTGCCTTGATATGTGAGCCTTGATGGCTCCACTTTTGCCCTTGAAGATCTCCTTGGTGTGATAGGTGGGTTTGGTGCTTGCTCCTCCATGAGCTCCTCCTCAAAACCAAGATCTTGCTCCTCGGCCATCTTCTTCTTGATTGTTGGAGCACTTGAGCCTTCTTCAAGCATATGCATATGATGTTCATCAAATATGACATCCCTTGAAACAACAAATTTGTTCAAGGATGGGAGATAGACTTTGTAGCCCTTGCTTGAGCTTGCATATCCAAGCATGATCCCTCTTGTGGAAGATGGATCCTCCTTGGTTCTTGTTTCCAATGGCACATGCACATAACATATACACCCAAAAACTTTCAAGTGATTAAGATTGGGTTTCTTTCCATACAACATCTCATAAGGAGTTTTGCCTTCAATTGCTTTGCAAGACACCTTATTCATCAAGTAGTTTGCACATACAAGAGACTCACCCCAAAAGGATTTGGGCAAACAAGCATCTAATCTTAAAGCCTTAGAACATTCACATAATGTTCTATTCCTTCTTTCAGCAACTCCATTTTGTTGAGGAGTGTAAGGACAAGAAGTCTCTTTCTTGATCCCTTCCTCCTTACAAAAGGCCTTGAACTCATTGGAGATGAATTCTCCACCATTGTCACTTCTAAGAATCTTGATGCTATGATTATGATGCTTTTCCACAAACAACTTGAACTTTACAAAAGTATCAAATACTTGAGACTTGAAGGAAAGTAAGAACACCCAACAATATCTTGAGTAGTCATCAATGAAGGTTAAAAACATGGATGAACCTCCATTAGATTTGGTGCTAGCAATGTGCACATCCGAGTGTATGAGTTCAAGAGGATGAGATGACTTTGTGATGGAGTTAGGAAACACCTTCTTATGTGCCTTGGATAAGGCACAAGCTTCACAAACCTTGTCTTCCTTCCCAATAGACCTTGGTAGGCCTAAAGCATACTCCTCCTTGATCATAGCCTCCATGGAACCCGAGTTGACATGTCCAAGTCTTTTGTGCCATAAAGTAAAGGTAGATATCTTGCTCTTCTCGGCCAACATGACAACATTAGTATCCACAAATGCATCCAGCTTATAAAGTTTGCCAAGTCTAGTGCCCTTAGCCACTATCTTAACCTTCTTCTTGATGAAACATTCATTTGAAGCAAAGTCAACATTGAAACCATTGTCTACCATTTGGCCAACACTTAGTAGATTCTTTGTTATTGTAGGAATGTACAAAACACCTTCTATGTTGATCTTTTTGGAAGATCCTAAGCAAAGGGGAATGCTACCAACTCCTTCAATCTTACAAGCTTCATCATTTGCTGTATAGATAGACTTTATAGGTCCATCATAAGATAAGAGAGAAGAGAAAAACTCCCTTTTACTAGTCATGTGTGAACTAGCACCCAAGTCAATCCACCAAGGATCTTCTCCTTTGAAGCTTGTTGAAGAAAATATGGACATCATGAGAGAGTCCTCATGTGAACTCTCCTCCTCCTCCTCTTTGCTCATGTTGGCTTGGCTTTGATCTTGCTTCCTCTAGAAGCATTCCGAGGCATAATGCCCCATCTTGCTACAATAGTAGCACTTCACCTTTGATTTGTCCTTCTTGACTTTAGTGGTTGATGGAGATGCCTTTGGGGGTCCTTCTTGATCCTCAAGCTTTGTAGACTTCTTGAATGTTGATCCTTTGCCTTTGGTGAAGAGAGCTTGGTCATCTCCACCTTGGATGGAAAGCCTATCCATCCTCTCTTGCATTTGGCTCCTTCTTGATTCCTCGGCCATGAGTGTGCCTTGGAGTTCTTCAAGTATGGGTAGCTTACCCATAATTGCATATCCCTGAACCAAATTGTCAAATTCAAAGCTTAGTCCATTCAATATGAGTTGAACAAGCTCTTCATCCTTGATAGGGTCACCTATAAAGGCTAGCTCTTTGTTCAATTCCTTTACTCTTAGGACAAAAGTATGTGCACTCTCTCCTTTCTTTTGATAGCTTCTATAGATTTGATTCTTCAAAGCTAACATTCTAGTTTGGTTCTTGGATTCATAGACCTTTTGCAAAGTCTCCCAAGCATCTTGAGCTGAAGTGCAATCTCCTACCTCTCTTAAGAGTTCATTTGCAACATTCATTTTTATGCAATGTAGTGCAACATTGCACCTCTTGATGTATTTGGCTTTTTCTTGAGGATGAATAGGTTCACCCTCCTTACCATTTACAATTTCCATAAGATCTTGCATGATCATGATAGATTCCATTCTAACTTTCCATATGGAATAGTTAGTTTTGTTGAGCCTTTCATTAGTATCCAAAAGATATGCATTTATAGATGCCATCTAGTCTCCTAATCAAGGACTTGACACAAATGAAGGTTACTTCTATTTATTTGATTGAAGGTCTACCTTATCCCACTTCTTAGGGACCTGAAAAGATCTGTAATAGACTTCCTATAAAGATCTAAGAATGATCTCTAACAAAATCAAATCATAGAATACTAGAAACAATGCACTTGCTTGATTGAAGTAGACAATACTAGTAGAATTGCCCCTCTTTCTATAAAGAACATTAAAGCTTCCAAATGATCTGATCAAGAGTGAATTTCAGCAACCTAATATACTTCCAAAATCACTTGTAAAAGATCTAAATGGAACTTAATGAGGATGCAACACAATCTACTATCCAATCACAAGCAAAAAATGATCAAAATTGATGAAAAATTGATCTAATTTGGTGCATAAGTCAAGCAATGGTTGGACTGAACCTAAATCACTTTAGGAGGTGTCTACTACACCTTAGAACAGCCTTGAAGAGTCCCCAAAACTCTGATCTTCCCTCTCCTTGAATGCTAGAAAGCCTCCTCTATGAAATCACCTCCAAAACTCACTTATGAATCAATGCTTGGAGCAACCAAAACTTGCTATCTTGGTAATGTGAATTGAATTCAACTTTGCCTCTGGTTTTAGACACCTAAACACCTGCAAATGAAGTCACACAACACCAATCTCCAATGTATTTTACTCACTTTGAGTTCTAGAATCAACAGTAGATGCTAAGATCCAATCTACACAAGATTTAGATAAAAAATTGTGATCAAATTGAATGAAAACCAAGGATTTAGCTCATTTCAACATTTAGGCTCTAATACCATGTAAAAATTACAGCAAATAAGGATCCTAAAACACTTGAAATGATGAGGGAAACAATAGATTATGATTTCATAAGATTAGCACAAGTTGAACCATCAAAATCCATCAAAAATCTATGCTTGAACCTCACTAAATGGCCCAAATCCTTGAAGAAGGCTTCACACGTGTGAAAGTACGGCCTCCCACAGTCTGAGTACTGTACACCAGACCTACATTCAATCCTATAATCATTAGTAATCACAAGTACTCAAACAATTATGAACATAGAGAGCAATTGCACCATTATGAGAGAAAAAACATGAAATTGCTTGATTGATTTTGGTGAGATATCATCACCTATATATACATGATCCATCACGGTTTTGGGCAGGTATGAGTAGCCCTAAACCTATCCCTAATGATAATTTTGGTGGATCTTTCATCCCTACCAAGTTAGGGTTGGAATCTTGGAGATCCCTCAACAATGCAAAAATTACCAAAAATAGCTCCTATTTTTTTTCCCTTGTATCTAAGCATAATTTGGACTCATTCCAAAGGTTCTAACACTTAGGTCTACTTGAGAACATCCTTATGAATGGAATCCTATGCTATTTGGCACGTGTGACAAGCCACATCATGACCATCTAACTATTTACAAGTCATATGACCAAAACTAGTCAAGCTAGAATTGTGAATTTTTAACATCGACTTGTCGTTATTGCATTCCCTCTTTCCAACATGGTATTAGAGCTCTAATATATAATATTAGAGCATACCATAATGGTATCAGAGTGATCTATTATATTAGACCTCTAATACTTGATATCTTTCGTGATATCAAATCGATATCATTAGATAGGTTTTATAGTATCATATTCATCAATTTGTGGTATCAAATTTCAGTATCAGATAGTTGATTTCCAAGTATAGTGCAACACAACATCATTCTTAATGTCATCGATTTATCGACAGACTAAAGTTCCAGATGGATTCTCAAAGTAAAGTCGGTCTTATTGTAGACAAGCTGAATGGATCCAATTACTACTTGTGGAGATTTAGTTTGAAGGTCAAAGCATTCATGGATTCAGATTAAGGGGGAGTGTTAGATTATTCTTCTATCTAACTAAATAATCGTTCTTTAATCTTCATCCATTTATTATCTAGTTCTGTAGTTTTATGCATGTTTCTACACAGTCTGCAGAAATACTCAGGAATCGCTAACAAGTAGCTCCGACTATTGAACATCATCCAACAATCTTTATCGGTCATGGCCCGACAAATCTTATTGGATGAAAGACAGTTCATTGTTCCACTTGAATTGAAGCTTAAGACTTACCCTAACCATTTAGCAAGTAAATTTTTGGAAAGACATAATTGGATGGATGCCAGTTCATTATGGCCAACTGGCTATCGCAATCTGATGACCTAATAGCTGTCCTACTAGCGCATCAATTGCTTGAGTATAAATAGCTAGTCATCAAACAACTTTAGTTTCAACTCTTGCTCAGCTTTCTAGCTTAGTTTTTTTTAGAGTTCAATTAGATAATTGCTACTCACGCTTACTGCTTATCAACGGAAGCGCAATCAGACAGAGTTTCAGTTACTCAGAGATAGCGTATGCGGTTTCTATTCACAATTGTCATGTGCTCATCATAATCTGATTTTGTACATGCTACATGCTGAATCAATCTACTCCTTTATTGCATTCAATGTTATGTCAGAATGTATGCATCTATGTGATTGTCTTGTAACTAATAATATCTTATTGTCTTGTTTGATAATTCAATACTTCATTGTTTGGCTACGTAATCACTGTAGTGCTAGCAATTTCAAAGTTGGTCACTATTGGGCCTGTGGCAATAGCATAACCATCTTGGATGGCTAGTTGTGCTGAATTTTTTGGTGGTGTGGAATACTCATCCCCTTTGCAGGAGCATGAGTTGTCGGTTGGATATTGTTGAGAACTAATAGATGAAAGTGTTGTATCATGATGATATGAGTGATCGTAGGAGTTTTCTACAAGATGTGTCTGTGCAGATTCTCGAGGGTGTCTATGTTTTTGTGCTCCTAGATCAGGTTGTCCCCTTGGAGGTGGTCCTAAGAGCGCCAGCTGTGGTTGAGGGTCATGTCTAGATTGTCTGGGCAACTCTTGTGATGGTTTCATGATGGATAGTGCTGATTTTGATTTTGTGAAACAAACTAGTGCCTGGGAGGTCGATAATGTCTCCCTAAGTGGTTGTGAGACTGATTCCTCGGGTTATAATAGCAATAAAGTGAGGTATGCCCCATAAAGTCGCAAATGTCACATTTGATCAATGAAGTATCTGGGACTGGTTGGTATGAAGGGCACTCATTGCCAGTGTGTGTACCTCGACAGTGAGGGCACCATGTGTTCTCTCGTCTATGGTGGATTTGGCCAGTGGGTAACTGACCTGGCATTGAACTCTGGATAGACTTAAGAGTGCTTTGAAACTCTTTCGTAAGTTTCTCCATCTGTTGTTGGTGTTGCTGGTTAAGCAACTCCATTTGTGTTTTCCACAACTGTTCTCATGTTTGGTCATTTGGTTGAGCTTCTTGGACAACACGATGTGCTCTCCATTCACATGGCTCATCGACATCTGATCCCTCGTCTTCTTCCCGAATGGCATCAGACATGGCTTATTTCAATGATGTGTATTCATCATTGGAGTGAAGTTCACATCGTATCCATCATGGGAGTCCAACAAGGAACAAAATTATGAGCATAGACTCAATGGGTTGCTTTTGTACCTGACTTTTTAATCTTTTAAATCGTTCAATGTAGTCACGTATTTTCTCATCTTTTGTCATTTTGATGTTACTTAGCTTGACAAAAGGACTTTCGATCAAGCGAAATGGCTTGAAGCGTTTGATAGATGCCTCCTTCAAGAGTGACTAGTCTCGTTTATCTTCACGATCAATGTTAAAAAACCATTCTCATGCTCGATCGATCATGGTCATCAAGAAGAGCTGTACCATGGCGTCTGGTGATTCTCGCCATAGACATCACATGCATTCTCAAAGACTTGAAGAAATCTTTGAGGATCAATGTTACCATCATACTTAGGTAAATCTAGCTTTGGAGTACGTTTTTCAATATGCAGAACATTATTTGCAAAAGCTCCATTTAAGTGAGCTCGTGCATGTGAAGATTCTGCAGCATGAAAATGTGGTCGATCGTATGGAGCTTCAAAACGCATGGGTTCCCATCTGTCAAATGGGTTGGTGGATGGCTCTTGGACTTGGGATTTCATCCTAGAATATCTATTAAATCGAGCATGTTCGGTATATGGGGAGACCATCTCTGGTGTGGAATTTGGATCGTAAGGACGATCCATAACAACTCTAGAGTACCTTAGGATTGTGGAAATAGGCCTCTTGGACTCTTTGGTAACTTGAATCTTTGGATTCTTTGTGAGGAATGCGGTGTTAGATCGAAATGCGGTTGCTACGGTTCAACAATGGATGCGGTTGGAATGCGACCTTTTTGCGGTTGAATGCGGTCACTACGGTTCAACAGTGGATGGAGTTGGAATGCGGTTTGTTTGTGGTTGAATGCGGGCGCTACAATTCAAGGGCGAATGCAGTTGGGGTGCGGTTGAGTGTGGTTGAATGTGGTCTGTTGCGATTCAAGGACGAATGCAGTTGGGGTGCTATAAGAGAAGCTCCCTAAGATCCTGTTTACAAGACAATACACAATGGAAAGCACACTATGGCGAAACCACCCAACCAAGTAGAAGCAACCAATCAACTCTAGTAGCTTCACCCCCAAGCCAAGGAATAAGAAGCATGAATGTAGAGTGAAACCCTAGCAATGAATCAATGATCACAATGAGGAGTAGGACGAATTTGGCCTTTGAGCCACAAGCATCCTGGGCACATAGCCATGCATAGCTCTAAGTTCCCTATACATAGATTCACCTAGAATAGAGTCCTATGCATGGACCAACTATTCATAGAATTGCTATTGATAACTCTACACATGCATACACTGTCTCATACCTTGTCTAAACTCCTTCAGTGTGCTCTGGGCCTCACAAGGATATTAGTTACTTTTGGGTCACATCCAGTATGACGTGGCATAACTAACAGCTTGATTTACTGGAGTACCGTGTATCCAAGACTAGGAGTATACTGAATCCTACTTACTAGTCATGGACATAACATTCTTCTCTCCTTATTCTGTTTCTATCCTTAGAAAATCTATAAACAGGAAAGAATTACATTTCTTTTAACTTTCAATATTAACCGAGAAAATCAATATCCTTATTTTGACATTCATATCAAACAAGTACTCAGAGATAAACCTATTTCAAATCGTTAATCTCTGCTCTAGAGTACAACTCAGGTTTGAAAAAGTACACTAAGCGATAAATTTCTCAACTGGGTTATATTCACCATAAGTTAGTAACATCACCTTCATGTAAAACACTTACATGAAACACTAGGTGAAATAACCTAAGTTAGGAGACTAAAGTTAAAGAAATAATAAAATAAATATAATTACAGTTTGAAATTAACAGATAATTCATAAGCTTCCAAGTACAAATATCCTTAGAATCCAATATACAAAGATATGATAATTCATTCAATTAGAATCTCTAGGAGAATCATTAAGATATAGAATGATTAAAACTCAACTCTAAGTATCCCAAATACTCTTTTGAGTTAAATGCTCCTGTTTCTAGCACCAAATGCAAGAAAATAGCATTCATTCATCTTAATAGACTTGTCTGTCTCCTAAGATAACTGGAGATCCAATTCAAATGAAGAACTGTACTCAAGCATTTGTAGACCATAAACTGTAGTAGAATAACATCCACTAGAAAAATTAAATTCTCCACAAATACTTATCTTGTGAGAATATATGTGAGCTCCATAGTGTGAAAGTATAGCAAAAAGGACCAAGAATGGATCCAAATCAGATCCACAAGTGTGATTGGGTGTTAGATTATATTGATCTACCAATCTACACAAGATTAGATAGCACTAGATCAATCTACATCAACAAATCTAACAAGAACAATCAAATATGATCAAAACTTGTACTTGCTGGTTTCACACGTGTGAAGACCTGTCAGAGTACGGACTACCAGCAAATAATGAAGTACACTAAGCTTAGAAACCATTAGAAGCATAAAATCACAAGACAAATGGAGAGATTACTCAAGAAATCCGCCAAAACCAAGATTTAGCTTTCTTGTCAATTATGGCCAAATGAGCCACCATATATACACAAGAGCTGATGCTTACTCAGCTAATTTGGCATGTGTGAGAGTGCCTACTCATCAAAGGATTCACCAATAATCATCAATATGGCACATGACCAAGTTTCCTAACTTATAGCCACCTCCCTTGATTTTAGGCAATTTTCCTAATTTATAGGGACTTGCACAAATATCTACTACAAGTTGGATCTCACCTACTACTGACGTTTTCACACATGTGAGAAGTCCTTGGCACGTGTGAGATCACTCCTATCCATGTGAAATAGCTTTTCCTACCAATAAAATGATGCCAAGTGGCATATAGCTAGAAAACTAGATTTTGGCCATTTTAGCCACTAGATCTCAAATGAAATGGTATGTACAACCTATATGACTCATCTAAATGATAAATGCATTTATTTCACACATGGGAACAGGCTCCACACATGTCTAATGATGATATGTACTACTCATAATGTTATTTACAAGATTTGATCAAGTTAGCTTTTGCCAATTTTAACACATAGGTCCTCAAATATAACACTAGAGTAGAGAAATTCAAAACACTGATCTAAATTCTTACTCAAATAATAGATCAAGAATTAATCATCACACTTAATAATCATTACAATTTCTTATAATCCTCTGACAATAATAAAGTATCTATTTATGATCTGTCAATCATAAATATTTAGATTCATATGATTCATCAATCATAATTTCCTGAAATCCAAATCATAATCATTTACAGGATACTAGAGTATATGTCTAACATAACTCAGGAAAAGTAAGAGTCATTCCAAAAATCTTTCCATTAAGAAAATACTGGATTTAGGAATACTTTCTACCAGGATTCTTAAACTGGAGTGCAATATTCAAGGTCTACAAATCACTGGTAATTAAAGACTGAACGCATACCAAAATGACAATAATCTTTAACTACAAAAACTTTAGATTACAATCTAGAATCAAATCTAGATACCCAAAGTCCTGCTGATTAACAACTCCGTTTTTTATTCTTGGATTCATTATGATTCGTTATCCAATCGCGCTCTCTGGGATACAATCACTAATGAGCTGAGTCCCTTCCTTAACTAAGGAATACTCTATCCCAAGAAAATTGTATATCCAATGCACACAATTTTAACTGATGAACCAAAATGATTCACTAATCATGCGTCTTACAAGCAATATAGTTCAAAAACCATCAGCTTTTGTTGAATCCACATCACACTGATCGTTTTACCAATTAACTTTATCCTGGAGTAATCAGCTATTCAAGTTAATTGCCAATGATTCAGAAATCTCAAATGTTTAGGTGAAGAATTATATTATACTAGTACGATACCACATTTAGATCCTTACCCAAATCATTTATAAGTTAATCCATAAATCTTCTATACAAAGATTTGTTAACTCTGCAAGTATCTGTCAAAACAATACTTGATCATATGCTTATGTTCACCGACTAGGTTAAGTGCACCAGATAACCTTAGTAACTAGGATTACACAGTAGATTCATACAAGATTAATCGTGCACATATGAGAATAATCTCACTATGACCCAGTACATAAACACATTCTTATCTGACAGATTCCTCCAGAACCCACATATGTTACTCACATATCTCACTCAGATCTTGTAACTCAGCTACAAAATATTTTCTGTTTCTCATGAGTAAATAACATATCCGAAAAATCTCTGAGACGAATAAAATTCACTCTCAGCAATTTTCCAATCCTACTTACCTCTAATTATATAATTTCTCCCACTGATTAACCCTTCTCAGATTCTAGTATTTAAACTACGATTAGGTTGATCCAATATAGAACTCTCAGACTTAAATTCTGACCAAACTTACTTCTATTCCAATCAAAATGGAATTATTAACCTTTGACCTTTTATTGTACTACTTATAGATAATGATTCAAATATCAAACATGTTCTAGACCCAGATTGTCCACACAATCCCTAGTGAATTTCTCTTATTCGAAAAGTTCCAATTAGGTATCTTACTCTAAATCTATCCAAAATTCCTTTCAGATCCGATCTCATTTCTATAACCTAGCTGGTTCTCTTCCGAAAGCTATGCAACCAACAGATTCCCAAATAGAATTTTATCCCATCACTTCACCCCTCTTTTTAAAGAAATTATAGATTTCCATAAAAGCTAACTGGAAAGATGATATATGAAAATATGTAAATTCTAGAAAAGTCAGTAATAAGTGCTTCCACTAAAGGATTCACCCTATTACACACAGGACTTAATCTTCAAATATTTTCACTCTGAGTGATAGAAACTACTATCCCATCGAAATCCATTAATGCAACAAAGATATTCTAGGTTTAAGAAATTGAAACATTTTAACCTTAAAATTTATCTGAATTCCAAGTCTATTCATACAAGTAATAATTTATATGACATAACAGTCTTTCAGAAGAATAACTTCATGCTGGAAAGAATTCATATAAATCAGTCTAATGTCCATATACGAGAATTTAATAATGAGATACCACATTGGGATCTAGATTAAACCTCAAAATTTTCCAAAATACCCCACGTTTGATTGGATGGTTTTCTTCTTTCCCATATTTCGACTAGGTAGCAAACACACCATTGATCATCAAATCTTTACAATCCTAGAATTCCCTTTTCAAAATTACAGATGTCCCATACCATCAGCTTTTCTTTCTAGAAAACCCTTAACCGCCTTATCTGATATTCTAGAGATCCACTGATCACCTAGTTGTCCTATAATCACTATAGGATCTTATCTCTTATTCCCAAACACTGGAGAATCCATTTTATTTGGAGGACTGGCATGTCCCATCAGATGGATATCACAAATCCACACCTGATTCTGTGATTTAGATAGAAGAATTATCATTTCAGCTAAGGTACCAAGAAGACGTAATGACATTAGTAAATGTTTTAAAAAACTAATTACTATAAGAAAAAGTCCAAAACAATTTCATTTATGTCCTATACCTGGGCTGAATATCTGATATATCAAAAATCATTCACTAGCATATGAAAACAGTACCAATCTGATCTTTTGAATATAATTCACCATAGGATTTTACTGGAATTGAAATACGTTATGTGATTCCTATTGTTACAAATTTTCCAATAAAATTGGACTGTTCTTCCTTTTTATTGATTGGTTTGGCATTACTCCGTTAATATTGACAGAACCTATTCAAACATAGAATATGAAATTACATGAATGGAAATCTCACCAATAGAATTTCAGTAATTCTTGAACTGTATCTTGTCAGATTTACTGACTAGATAAAGAATACTATTGCCACTCATCTAGTCTGGTTATTTCATATTGTTTGACAATTTTAATTCAAATTTAACAAGTATCTTGCACAAACGTTCACTTGACTGATTACTATCGATCAACATCGATTAGAAAACTTATCAAACAAGTAACTGATTTCCAAATATCAAATGGAAATTCAACAAAAAAGAAAAAATCAAATTTTAACTTTCAATCTGGGAGTTCAACTCCAAAGTTAAAAAACAACAGCACAGTAAAACTGTCGGCAATTCATTGCGGTTCTTTTTGTCAATCTGAACGTATCTATCACCAAAAAATAATTTAGACTTAGTGAAAACACTATGATCAATTTATGACTGATACACTCAGTTTAATCAATTCATTAATCTAAATTGATTCCATAGATAGTGAAAAAATGACCGAAATTTTGATTTTTTTTTTGGAAAACCCAAAATTTGCTTTATTTTATGTAATTCAAAAATTCTGACCAAAATACTGTTAGTTTAAAAGGCAATCGGAATCGAGAAAGTCGAAACACTGTCTGATTCCTGATGTTACTAACTCAATGTCAAACTGGCATGCAAAGCACACTACATCAGTCACAAATGTGACTACGAAATTTTTTACGTATAAAACTTCAATTTTACGGAATTTGTCAACCATTAACACTGATTTGTGACCCAACTGTCAGAGCACATGCGTATGACCACTCAAATCGATTGTAAATCCCTCATGCATGTCAGAACCACTCTGAGAATCAGCATGCAACCAATCCATGCAAGCACAATACTACAAATTAGGGAAATGACTGGAATGCAATCAGAACAATTCAAAATTTTGCCAATTTTACTCACAAAACTGCAAAACTTCAGATGATCATAACTTTGGTTGCAGGACACCAAATTGGGTGCGTAAAGCTCAATACAGAGGGAGACCAAGTGAACAAGATGCTTGTTACATCAGCCTGCCACCTGGGCTTCACACGTGCGAGGTCAGAGTGTCTGAAAAACTATAATAGGGCGCACTTCCACAAGAAGAAATCATGCAAAAACGTGCAAACACCTCCCCAAGCTCAAAATTGATGTACCAACAGTCTTAAACCATCAATTAGACTTCCATGAAGCATTCATACTGATCCTAAGATGCAATATAGGCTGAGAACGAAGATTTCTTGATTTGTAGAAGTCAAAATAGCTTCAAACTTGATGGAGATGGTGCATAAGCCACCGGCCATCAATTCACAGGTCTGATAGCTTGTTTGGAAGGTAAAAAGGAATGCTAATCATGTTGTAATTAATTCGGGTCAACATCACAACTTGATTTACTGGAGTACCGTGTATCCAAGACTAGGAGTATACTGAATCCTACTTACTGGTCATGGACATAACAGGTGCGGTTGAATGTGGTCTATTGCGATTCAAGGGCGAGTGCAGTTGGGGTGCGGTCTGTTTGCGGTTGAATGTGGATGCTACGGTTCAACAGTGGATGCGGTTGGAATGTGATCTGTTTGTGGTTGAATGCGGGCACTATGGTTCAAGGGCGAATGCAGTTGGGGTGCAATCTATTTGCGGTTGAATGCGGGTGAATACGATAGTTGGAGGCTCGTTGCAGTTGCTACGGTTTATAGTGGTGCCGCTGGCGGCTCATGTGGATCGTCAGATATAACTCCGAAAAACGTCGGATATAGATCGTCGATTCAAGCTGTCGGATTTGATGTCTGTTGTACGCGTCAGTTCTGATCGTCGTTTGAAAGTTCTGTGGTCTGGCGTGGATTTGGTCTGGTTGAGATGGTGAGGAACCCCTTTGGTCGAGATTGGACCTAGAACCTTCGGTCGAGATTTGATCGAAAACCCGTCGGTCGAGATTTGATCAAAAACCCGTCGGTCGAGATTTGATAGAGTCTCTTCGGTTGAGATTTGATACAGTCTCTTCGGTTGATATTTGAATGAGCGCTCCGGTTGAGAATTGAGCGATGGGCTTCGGTTGAGATGAGAGCGATGGGCTCCAGTTGAGAAAAGAGCGATGGGCTCCGGTTGAGATGGGAGCGATGGGCTCCGGTTGAGAATTGAGCAAGTGCTTTGGTTGAGATGGGAGCGATGGGCTCCGATTGAGAATTGGGCAAGTGCTTTGGTTGAGATGTGAGCGATGGGCTCCGGTTGAGAATTGAGCAAGTGCTTCGGTTGAAATTTAACAAAGAGGCTCTGGTTGAGATTTCAAAGGGGCTCCGGTCGAGATTTCAAAGGGGCTCCGGTGGAGATTTCAAAGGGGCTATGGTTGAGATTTCAATAGATGCTCCGGTTGAGATTTCAACGTAAAGGCTCGGGTGAGATTTGATCGATGAGCATCGGTTGAAATTTAACTCAGGACTTGACATGATATTGCAAGTAGTGGTTCAGTCGAGAGTGATTGTGTAGTTTCAATAGGTGAATGAAACAAGGTTTTGTCCGGTCCAGACGTGAGTCGTGGAGCTCAGCTAGGAAAGGATCGTGAAGCCTCGGTCGAGAATGGAGTTGTGCGTCGATCGAGATGAAAGTGACAAGTTCGCTAATGATACGTGTGGGAGACTTCAGAGCGATGGTTTTGCAGCAGAGATCGGAAAGGTTCAGCTTAGTTTAGTGTCTGTGTAGCTATGGAAATGGCGCCAAATGTTCACAGATTCTCATTGAATGTGTGAACATGGTTCTTTTATCGTTCGTTCTTCTTCTTTTTATTACTTTCGTTGGTTACAGTTCTTTACGGTTTGGTCTTCTTGTTAGAACGGTTTCCAAGCATAAGTGTTTCTTAGATTACAATGTGTATTCCCAGACTGTCAGTGGGGAGAGACGGATACGTTACTCAGCTACATTCTTATACAAGCCATGCAACCAGTCCTAGCTCAGTATAGATCAACGTTCTGAATCAGGGAGCAAATCTACAATCTATCTACCAAATCAGGGAACAAAGCAATGACAAGATTAAGCTACTCAGCAAGAAACAAAAAACAAGAAAACTAGCATTTTAACAGCATTCTAGCAGCCCAAGAATCAAGAAACACCCATTTCTTGATGCTTGGAATGCCCAAGAACAATAAAGGACAGGATTGTTAGAAGGTATGCAGATCAGATCCACAATCTCAGCCTCTATAGTTTACCTGCATGCTGAAACCACAAAATCAAAAAACAAGAAAGTTAATCCACATCTACTTTCCACCAGCAAGAGAGTAAGCAAGAAATCTAATTAATCCACAAACACAAAAGGAAATCTAAACATGCTCATAGGAATTTCACTCAGGAAGATTGCCATGAACAAGGAGCTTTACAATCATCAAGAACTCGTGAAAGATCTTCTTTATTCACTCGAGCAATTGACAATACAATCAAAGCTCCCTTACAAGAGAGGGGGGGGCTTAAATAAGCAAGAAGGCTGCTAATGTGGAGCCCAAGTGGCAATTCCACTAATTTGGAAAATACAAGTGGAATTTGCCCTTCCACTAGAGGTCACCATCAAAAGGTGGCTCACTCTAAATTATTTAAGGGGGTCTACGCTTATTTACAATGCCTAGGAAATGTTACTAGCTCCTACATGGTCATTCCTTCTCAAGGGTGTTGGCTCAATTGGTTATTTTGACATCCAAAGTTTCTTTGGTCTCAAGTTCGAGCCTCCCCTTGGAAACCAAGAAGCATTCCTTCTCTGGGATTCACCATGTAGGCTCACATGAATAATAACTGTCACCCTAGCTAGTAATCCTCGACTCTCATGCTCGGCTCTCAGCTTCCTCTGCTCTCCTCCTTCTGAGACCTCCTTGGTCATGGGTGAGAGATAATCTGTGTCTTCAGCTTGGCTCGGCATCTGGGGATCCCCTAGAATCTGATAACAACTGTATCCTATATGTACTGGTCATGGACATAACATGAAGCCATAGGGATCTCTAACAACCACAAGCTTATCTTTTGTTAGGAACACCAGTGAGTAACAAGCATTTACCCAGTCTATACAGCAAAATTTACTGTTAAAATAAAAAAATTTAACGATAATGCTATCTGTTTTGACATCACGCACCTTGTGAATGCTCAACATGAAGAATTCATGCGGTCTATAGAAAGTTTAAATATATATGGCCTACTTAGAAGAGGAATGGAAAGAAAATAGTTCCTTCACCCTAACACCCATTAGATTTTAGAGATGATTCTTCTTAATGGCTGTCCAGATATCTGTTCCATAGATTACCATTCTTTCCGCTTTTTTAAGAAGATAGTGGTTGATGTGCATTTTGGCTTTGATCCAAATCAACCCCGACTCTTGATCCACCCCCACACTCCTAGATGTTGTCTAGAGGGAGCAGCCCGAATTCTTTTGAGCCAACATTTGTTTGAGCACTATTATTCAACCCACATCTCCAAAAAGATGCTTAATAATTATGTTCGTGTTCAGTAATACGGTGTAGCTGATTAAGTTTAATTAAAGTGGATATTACTGCAATCCAAATCTTCCAATCTCCATGCACCTTCTAAATGTTCAACGATGAGGTAACTGAAGTAAAAATCTATGAATCTCCAAGAGTTACCTCTTTCTCTCTCTCTCTCTCTCTCTCTCTCTCTCTCTCTCTCTCTCTCTCTCTCTCTCTCTCTCTCTCTCTCTCTCTCTCTCTCTCTCTCTCTCTCTCTCTCTCTCTCTCTCTCTCTCTCTCTCTCTCTCTCTCTCTCTCTCTCTCTCTCTCTCTCTCTCTCTCTCTCTCTCTCTCTCTCTCTCTCTCTCACACACACACACACACACACACACACACACACACACACAATTAGGGCACGCACACAAACGCATGTACGCGCGCGCGTGCGCACGTCCGCCATTGCCCGTCAACGACGGACACTAGCAACTTATATATATCACCATCATCATCATCATCATCATCATCATCATCATCATCATTGTGCCAACCATTGATCTTTTTCTTTTGATTCATGGATGTGTTGATGCACAAAGATTTGGTAGTCTAGAAAATGGTGTCAATTTGTTGTTGGGCTTGTAGGCCAGAACTTCTAAAACCAAGATTGTTTTGATGTATTCCATCTCTAATGACTTTATTCCACTTATATTCTATTCTTAATCACTCCAAAAATTCCTAAAGAGAATATTAATGCATAAAATTTTCCAAAGAATACTATTAATTAGCAATTCAAAAACTATCTACTATATAGACCAATAAGTATTTCATCCCACCAAAACTAAAAAAAAGTGTCTATTTTTATTGTGCTTTGCATTTGCATCTTAGCAAAGATCAAGCCAAATGCATGCAAAAGATAGCTCAAATGCTTATGTAAATGCATTTCACAAGAGCTCCCCAGAGACTTAAGGGAGTAGAGAGCCCATCTTGGTACATCCAAAAGTTTAGGCTCCAAATAAGTGGTTGTTGGCTTGTCCCCTCTTTATAGAATGTGGTTGTTGGCTTTGGTACATTCACAATTGTTTGTTAATGGTTGTATATGGTCATTGTCAATAGGGACCCATTGTGAAGATTATCAAATTTTGTCAAAGACTGTGCATACATGGTCATAGTCAATAGTCACCCATTGTAATTATTTTCAAATGCTTGGAAATGGTTGTATCTATTGATAGTCAATAGTCTTAGCCACCATGATGGCAAGATAACAAACAAAGCATTATCAAAATTTCAATCATGTGAAGATACACTCACATTTGCATACATAGTCAACAAAACAACAATAGCATCTTTTAAATGGCTTATTTGATCATTTCCATTTTAGCCCCATGGAAGATATGAGGAAAACGGCTTCAAAGGTCTTTTAAATTCCAACATAGAGTAGCCATGTTATTTATTTGTCTTTTCTTGTATGGTTTTTGCATTATTGAATCTTGAACATATGTAAAACTTGTCATGACTAGTGAAGGTGGCTAACATACAAAGTATTTTAATCATTACAAAAATGAACATGAATTTGGACACATCAACTAATTCATTTAACATGTGAATTTTGTGGAATTCATTTCTAGGGACCACATGATGTATGCATGTCCTCTTAGGCACTATGAATTGTGATTGGACACGTCAAATTCTCAATTTGATATGTGGGTTTTGTAAAACATGTATCTACAACTCAATTGATGTATATCTCACTTCTTTTATTTGCTATTAGGTAACATAACAATAAAAAATTCATGTCATGTATAATATGAAGTGTGGATGTCTCAAGCTCAAGGCATCTTAAAGATATACATCAAGTAATTCCATGTGCATTGAACATGTTGTAGACATGTGCTTATTGAACCTATCTCCATATATTCGTGATATGTCAGGCAAGTATCACTATATTTAGTGTAATCGTTTTTTCTTTTTTTTCGCAATTGGCATTAGCTTTACCAATATGTAAATAAAAAAAAGATGTTCAAATTTTGTTACCATGCTACCTAGCATAGGAGGCGCTTACATTGATTAATATTCATGAAGATCTAACATACGTCCTAAAAGAAAAAGCCCAAGTGTTAGCTTCACTCTCTAAACGACTACAAAATACTAAATTTTAAAGTCAGAATATGGTTCTTAGGCTGCAAAGGAATTTTGACAATTTGTGAATAGCCTTTTTGTGCGTTTTGTGAGATTTTATGATAAAGAAAATGTAGCGTGTGCCTAGGCCTTATATTGCTTAATTATTTTAATTTTTTTTTTAATTCCATCATGCACCACACAAAGATAATCATATTGGGGGCTCAAAAACCTAGAAAATCACTTTCAAGACCCATTTTAGTTAGCTGCATTTTAGAATATAAAGATACATTCACGGAAGATGAGAATTTGGGTTTACAAAATATAATTTAGGCTCATAAAGATGGTGAAAAGCCATATACATCTGATGCTTATACATTTGACGCCATGACCTATATGCTTTATACTTGAAGAAGGTGAACAAACAAGTACTCTTACACTCTTTTATCTTTATGTGTTGTCACTCGATGACAATCATACTTCAAGACAATCATCTCAATTAGTTGTAGATGTCAAATATTTTGAAAGAGATTGTCATCTTCATTTGATGTACATTGTCATTCATGTTGTCCTCCATACATCCATTTTTTATCTATCAAATAGTTTTTTTTTTGAAATTTCCTTAGAAACCACCCACGTGTAAGTAGGGTTTGAACTTGGGCGGTCATTCCGACACCAAGAACCCTCTACCACCGCACCACACATGGCTAGATCAGATATTATTATTTTGATAAATTCATCAAACAATAATTCTCACTAAGATTAAATACATAAAATTTCCAGAATCGTGAACTCTAAAACCATAATTAATATATCCATTCATTTAACAACTCACAATTAAACAACATTTCAACATGAGATATTTAAGTATTAATAACAAAAGCATTTTCTAGATTTTATGAATACTTCTCAAATAACATAATAAACAATCAAAGGTACCATGAGGGCAAACATTTTCTTACAACAAGCAAACTAATTCTTTCATAGGAACTCTCACAACCATAAACATAAGGTAATTGAAGATGGTTGCACCTCTCATCCAATGGCCTTAAATTAGTGTCACGACATTAACATAAATACATAAAAAAGTGAGCATAGTAGAAAATGGTAATTGATTAAACAACACCAAAAAAAATTGTGTGTATTCTCAAACACACACACACACACACACACACAACACATTTTGACCATTTGGATTGATTGTAGACAATGTTGCCTTGAATGCTTGAACTGAACATGTTAATATCGCTTAAGTAAAGTTTTAGCTTGTCTTTAGATCAATTTGGGTAAAAGAGTAAGCATACTTATCATTGAGTTTTAGCTTGCCTTTAGATCAATTTGGGTAAGAGAATAAGCATAATTATCACTAAATTTTTACGTAATGGAATCAAAATCATCTTATGGGTGACTTTGGGGGTTGTTTGAAAAGCCACGACAACACGATGTAACTTGAAAATCACCGTGAACCACCACCACTAGTGGGGTTTGGCTTATATGAACACAGGAAAGTAAAGTATTCTTGGTGGATATCGAGTTTGTTGTGTGGTATTCATTGTGACAAGCCAGTTTAGCATTCCAATTGGTGTCTCAAAACTTTAAGAGAAAAAATAAAAAATAAATTCAAAGTAAATACATAAATAAATTTAAAAAATTAAAAATTAAATAAAAATAAAAAGGAAAGGAAAAGTGGAACGACTTTGTGGAAATATCTCATTTTCCTCACTCCCTTTTGCTTCTTCCTCTGCTAAGTGAGAGGAAGGAGGGTCTCTTTTTCCTCGGGCGCGAGGAGGAGCGCAGAGAGAAAGCTCCGATCTTTGGAGTGGAGTACGATCTATTCGGCCCGCTAGAGGTGGGTTTCACCTTGTTGAGTCGTTTACTGGTTCTTTGTCAGAGTACATTCTGCAGCCTTTGCCTTTTCTGCCAGCAAAATTAGAGGAGGACTGGAGGATCTGGTAATCTAAGAGCTTATTGCCATTGCGACATTTATCCTTGCGGATCTGCGGTTGATCTCAAGTAGCAGAGTTGGAGGCTGAAAGGGGAGCGAAAGGCAGATTTTAGGTTCTGTGACCTGTTTTTGCTGCTTTGGCCTGTTTTCTGCCATCTGGGAAGCATTCAGGTTTCTTATTTTGGCTTATGAGACTGTTCGATATCATCTAAATCTGTTTTTGGATGTTGGGTTGAGCAGATAGATCAATCTTCAGCCAAACATGGTGGCATACACAGCTTTGGAAGCTGGGAGGCAAGCTTTGGTTATGACAACAACTATTCTTCCATCAAATGGTGCAACAGAAAGCTTTCAAGCTCGATTTTCACCCCATTCCATTCTATCTAGAAACTCACCAGGAAGATCTTCCTGTTTCGCTCGCCTTTCTAGCAGCACAAGCATTGGTTTGACTCACAAGCAGGATTCCAAACCATTCCACCATTTGTGCCCTCAGGAATTAAGGCTATACCATTCTCAGGCTATCACTTTTTATCAGAAACTAAACGCAAACCCGAGAAGATTAAAGTGTGTAGCTAGGGTTGCTACGCCACTCAAGCCCTCCCCTGCTCCAGAGATGGAGCAAGATGAAGACTTCGATGCATCAGCTCTGCCTCCCTTTACTTTGGCAGACATTAGGGCGGCCATCCCCAAGCATTGCTGGGAAAAAAACACTTGGAAATCCATGAGCTATGTTGCCAGAGATGTAGCAATTGTACTGGGACTAGCTGCTGCAGCTACACATGTGAACAGCTGGTTCCTTTGGCCCGTGTACTGGCTTGTCCAAGGCACCATGTTTTGGGCACTGTTTGTTCTAGGCCATGACTGGTAAGAGAGAGAGAGAGAGAGAGAGAGAGAGAGAGAGAGAGAGAGAGAGAGAGAGAGAGACTCATATGGCCAACAATTTATCTATTAAGTGTAGATTTATCTTATTTATGAAGGTTGTTGAAGATTCAAGATTCGCTTGGACAAGTTTTTGGGATAGCAAGATTAAGATCAAGTCTTTCCCTTTTAGTAATTCTAGTTCTGAGTTTGCTTTATCTGATTGCATCAAGACTTAATTGTCAGCAACTTGAAAGTATGGTGAACACTCAGATGCAGGGTCTTGATAACTTTGGGCTGTCATATTTGCAGTGGCCATGGAAGTTTCTCTCAAAAAAAAAAAATAAACAGTCTCATTGGTCATCTTACACATTCATCAATCCTTGTGCCTTATCATGGCTGGTAAGCAGAATGCCACCATATATCCAGATGTCTTTTTGATTAGAACCCACAAACATTTTTGTTCATTCAAAGATATCAAATTACAAGTATCCTATGCATAGGTGGTTTAGCCACATCTTCACGGTCAAAATTGAACGCATAGAAGCCCTGAACTCTTTTCCACATGTTTCAGGAGGATAAGCCACCGAACGCATCATCAAAACCATGGGCACGTGGAGAATGATGAGTCTTGGCACCCTGTAAGCTTTGCATTGCAATTGATGCTCATTTGTTCTCTTTTTAGTAGCTTGTTACCTCGCCAATTTCTGTTCACATAAGATTCTTTGCTCACTTTTGTTTCATATCAGGTGTCAGAGAAGGTGTTTAAAAGCATGGATTATCTTGCTCGTTTTGGTCGATTCAAGCTTCCATGGGCTATGCTTGCATATCCAATTTACTTGGTAGGTTTCCAAGTTGTTTGCAGAATATGACCATAATCTCTACCACTTAGAGAACTTGTTTTACTGGATGCTAAAGTTCATATGAAGCTTTATTGATCCCCATGGGAGATTCACCATTCTGATGCAGTGGGGAAGGAGTCCAGGAAAACAGGGATCTCACTATGATCCTGGCAGCCCATTGTTTGTGCCGAGTGAACGAAAGGATGTCATTACATCTACTGTTTGTTGGGGAGCCATGGTGGCTCTGTTGGCAGGTCTCACAGTTGCAGCAGGGCCAGTATGGATGTTCAAGCTTTATTTCATGCCTTACTGGGTTAGTGGACCATGCCTTCAGTTTGCTAACCAGAAACATCAGTTTTTTGCTGATTTGAAGACCGATTCCTTCTTTAACTAATGAATTTATTTCGACTTTTCTGTTGAAATTGCTGGAAACTAATCTTTGACAGTTTGACTTATGTTATCCCAGATAAATGTCATATGGCTGGACCTTGTGACATACTTGCACCATCATGGTTATGAGAAAAAGGTTCCTTGGTATAGAGGCAAGGTATACCTACGTCCATATTTGTTCTACAAGTATTGTTATTGAAGGAAAATGGACATTCTTGTGACAGTTCAAATTCCTCTTTTGGCTGTATCCATTTCTTGTGCTGTGGTTTTTGTAGGTTTGTCATGCACATTAACAGTCTTAATTCTGTATGCTATATTATAATAGTTTAGATTGATCAGATCGATGCATAAGTGCTGCTTCTAAGTATAATCTGTGAAGAATCTTTTTTAATTTGAGAACCATCATTCACAAATGCAGGAGTGGAATTATATGCGAGGGGGACTGAGCACAATCGACCGCGACTATGGATTGTTCAACAATATACACCATGATATCGGGACCCATGTTGTCCACCATTTATTTCCTCAGATTCCACATTATCACCTGATTGAAGCTGTAAGTGTCCTCACTCTCTACCAGGTTTTTTGTTTGTTCTAGGACTTTTCATGAAGTTGGTGAGTGCCCTCTAAGATTCTTACTGAATTCTGCCTTGGAGTTTTATTTTTGATGAAGGCCCTCAAACTAGAACCAAAAAAATTTGGCAACTTGGAGGTCACTTTTTAGCACAATTTTTGTAATATTCACAAAAGAAGAAATGTTTTCTTTTTGCTTTGTTCTATTTTGTTCATGGCTGAAGTCCAAGAAATTCTCTAGCTTGCAAAATATTGTTTAAAATAGGGTTGTTCCTGGCCTGTATGCATGTTTTAGTATGATAAGTGTGAGTGTAGGTGCAGTTGCTTGTGTGCGTGGTGTATGTGTGTGTGTCACAGCCATGTCATCTTGTCTAGTTCTTCTCTTAGATGACTTCCTCATTGCATCAAACTAACACCCTTATTTATTTTTCTTGCCTGGTTCTTTCTGCAGACTGAAGCTGTGAAGCCTATTCTTGGTAAGTATTACAGAGAACCAAGAAAATCTGGGCTTTTCCCTTTACACTTGTTACAACCTTTGCTCAAAAGTATGCAGGAAGATCATTTTGTTGCAGATGAAGGGGATGTTGTGTTTTATCAAAGAGATCCAAGTCTATAGATGTATCATGGCAAGTTTCAATACATCTTCTTGGAGATGTCATTTGATTTCTTTCTATAACCTTAGAAAAGATGAAGTGTTACTGCTACTGTCCCCGGACAGTCCAAATTGAAGGCAAAACATGCTCCCCAACTTCAGGAGCTGATATAAATGCTAGTGTTTTATTAGATCGATTTTTCCAGAATCTCCATTTATTAAGGAGATCAATTCTATTCTTTGCATTTATGTTCTGTTGAGGCGTAAATGCAGTCAAAGAAAATTTTCTTGCAGCCTAAACAAGCTTGTTAATCTTTTAACTATGCAAAAAGCCACAAGAACATCTGATTTAGGAGATGAGCTACGATGCATATCAATTGTAGCCCTTTCTTTTGGGCTTTGTAATAGTAAGAGTATGAAATGGGTCTCTGATGTATTATTCTCACAAGCCATTTTACTCAATGTTATCCAACCATCAAGTACAGTTGAACACATTCCTTGTTATCAACTGGTTCAACTTGGCAGTTTTGCTATGCCAAGAAGCAGAACAAAGTTTGGCATTTGGTGTTTTATCCATGTGCTTGAAGCGCTCCATGTTTTATTTATAGGAGACATATGTGTAGATCCAAGTTGCGACTAATCTGACCACTGCTTAAATCACCCATGACCTGCTTGGTGAACTTCCTTGAATACGCAAATGCTGCATTCTCTAGTCTTTTAGTCTTGAGATTGATACAAGTACATACCTCTGAGCTTTTAGACACGTTTTGGTCATGTTCAGGTGGTTTGATTAATTTTGTTATTGGAGGCATATGGATCAATGTACAACTTGACAATTCGATAAGAAATTGTGGAGTGATTTTATCTTGCAGTTTCAATCCACCATTGCGGATTGTTGAAGAACTTTTTACTGGGACGTATTCTCTATTATAACGCTGTCATACACATGAACCTCATAGCTCTTATAATACAAAACAGTCAAAAGGACAGAATCATATCTAGGTTCTTGTTGATAAAGAAATTACAATGATGGGTTTTAATTACATGACTGATGCCTTAGGGGGGGATATTCTTAAAGTAGAGAGATAACCTAATTACATGAGAGCTCTTTGGCGCCAGTTTTGAATTTTTTTGCAACAACCCTATATCTCAACTCTTCAACTAATTGCATTTCCATTTTTGTCTTCGTCTCATTTGCAAGATTGATGATTTTTCAGCTCATGTACAAGGGGTTAGGATCTATCTGTCCCAGGATTCTGTCTTCCATTCAAAGACAAAGCACATTCCTCTGAAGTATCCTCACATTCGAGATTTGATCTTGAAAGGAGAGCTCCAGGTCCAGTTTATAAAATCAGAAAGTATGATTGCAGATCTCCTTACGAAAGCGCTCGACAAGTCACTCTTTACCAAGCAAAGAGAGACAATTGGATTGAACGAACAAGGCTGCAAGGTTCAAGAGGGAGTGTCAGAAATGATGAACTCCTGCAACTTTGTCGCAACACGAACAAGACATGAAGGTCGAACGAGAACAATTCGCGACAGTCAAGTGCCTTTGACTCGAAGCACAAACGATTCGCGAATCGTAAACACACCTCCAGGACCGCAAACCGCAAAAGGGGCGTAGAACGAAGACTATGAAAAGAACGAAAAGAACAAAACAAACGAAGAGAAATCCTTCGCGTTGCCAGCTGGCAGCTCAACGAGCTTCATGCCCAGTTGAAACAAATAGCAACGATGGAGACTAACTAACTAGTTGATTAGTCTTGTGATGCCACGTTTAGCTATCTTGTAAATTCCACGTGGTGGAGGTATAAACAATCGTCTTTGGATCATAATTGTAAGGAGAGAGATAGTGAATACAGAGATCTGTAAGAAATAGAGAGAGACGTAGCGAATAGAGTAAGAAAGCAAAAATACCATAGCTGTGCATGAAAGTCTGCCAACGAGCAGAACACAGCGAAAGAGCAGAGAGTCATTCCGCCAACGAGCGAGACACTCTAAAACCAAACTGACAATATAGTCGCTCTATTTCGTGTATCTCTTGGCCTTGTGTTGTGTCTCTTGATTGCTAGAATAAAATATGTTCTGTGATGCTTAGTCGAGTGTCTGGGATCCCGTAAAAGCTTCCGCACGAAAAGAAAATTCAAAGACAAAAAATTGTTCGCGAATCAGAAGAGAGAGGACGAACGTGAAACATAACAGCTTCCGCAACAAAACAGGTGTTAACGATCATCTTGTAATTGTAAAGTCAAAATAACACAAGATCATCCAACAACTATATATATGTAAATGAGCGATTGAAAAAAAAAAATTGAATAATTGTTGATACTTGAGATTGATACTAAATCTACACGACAAAGATCAAACAACCAAAACATGTCTTCATAGTATCTGACTCCTTAGAGTTAGAGATTATATAGAGAGAGTAAATATTCAAAACTATAGTAATTGATTTGTTTTTATAAGTAGGATCATACGCTTATCAACGCAATTGTCTTGTGATCTGATAGTTGTTATTACAACATTGAATATACAGATTCGCTATTGTTCTATCTCATTACATTCTTGTTGAATGTTAATTAACTCTCATTTTTCTTCCGCAAGTATCATAAACGAAGAAATGTATGGTTGTCTTTGATGCCTAATTGTTTCGCATTTCTTTATATCAAAATATCAGTATCAGAGAATTGCATGGTTGTCTCAAACACCTAATCGTTTCTGCAATTTCTATCTATGGCTGTCTATGACACCTACACTGATATTCATTAATCAACACAATCAGAACTACTCTATAACTCCACTTTCTAAGTAAACCAGATCCTTATCATCAATTATCATTGTTTATTGTTTTTCATTTGGTGGGACGATGGCCTTCATTTCCGCTGCGGCCTAGACCTAGTTTGTTCTATTGTCCCATCAAAGTGGTATCAGAGCGGTTTTTGGATTTACTAGAGTCTATAGGATATAAAAGAAACTTAATACGTTCTTGTTTTTCAGAGCTAGTTTATATTCTGTCTGTGTTCAATCTCTATTCATCGATCATAATAGAAGGTTCAACCTCAGAGATCCACTTGATCCACAAGTTCAACGGAGATGATTTTCACATGTAGAAATTCAAGATGAGGATGATCTTGATCGAAAAGGAGCTATGGGGATACGTAAATTGTTCGATAGCCAAACTGGCAGAACCTAAAATGCTCCCAACATGAGAAGCAAAGGATGGCAAAGCTCTTGCCATTGTATCCTTGAATCTGAAAGACACTCAGATCACTCACATATCAAACAGTACCACCTCCAAAGAAGCGTGGAATATCTTAACAAGTATCTATGAGACTTCAGATGTATCGACTCGTCTCTTCCTGAGAAAGAAGGTCTTTACACTAAAAAATGAACGAAGGCACCTCAATTAGTAATCATTTGAACGAGTTCAAGCAATTGCTAAATCAACTAGTTGCAATAGGTTTTCCTATTTCAAAAAAAGACTCAACAATGTCTCTTCTTGGCAGTCTTCCATCCTCTTATGACAACCTAGTATTGTTCTTGAGCAATACTCTTGCGCTATCACTCCAGAAGTTGACAACAAGTCTACTACAGGAAGAAGTTAGGAGAAAAGGCTTATCTACAATGAGTACCAAGTCAATGGCATTGTACTCTAATAAGCAACAGTCCAAGAATAAGAAGAAGGACAAGAAGACGAAGGCAGAGCAGCCAAATTCAACGCAACAACAACAACAACAACAACCAGCCAAGACCAAACTTTTTTGCAGATACTGCAAGAGGTCTAATCACAACATCAAATATCGTTGTATTCTCAAGCACAACGAAGTGAGAAAGAAGATGCAGCAACACAAGATGGAGGTTCTGACTCTATCAGAAATTCCCAAGAAGATTAGAAGGCGTTGATGGTACAAGATCAACCAAGCAAAGATGCCTGCGAATAGTATCTTGATTCATGTGCTTCACAGCACATGACACCATGTAAGAACCTATTCTCCACTCTCACAACAACTGAATCAAAGTACATTTTCTTTTGAGACTCAAGCTCACACAAGGTCAAAGGCCAAGGCTCCATTCGACTACAGTTTCTAGATGACATCACTAGACAGTTAGATAATGTACTTTACGTACCCAAATTAACAAAGAATTTATTGTCTATAAGCAAGATCACTGATCAAGGCTATAGAGCTTTGTTTACTGCTAGTCAATGTACCATTCTTGACAAGAATTCAGCATTCGTCGATCCGAATGCTCTTGTCTTATGCTGCAGCTGCCGAATTTGAAGTACATCAATTTGATGGATAAACAGCCTATTTGAATGGAGTATACAAGAAGATATCTACATGATTCAGCCCGAAGGATACGTTCTGAAAGGCATAAAGAATCATGTCTGTAAACTCCACAAAGCACTGTACGGCTTGAAAGAATCTGCCAGGGCTTGGTTTCAGAGGATCAATACATTCCTCATTGAACAAGGATTTAAACCAAGCACTACTGATTGCAACATTTATTTGAAGTTAGTGCAGCAATCTTTCATTATCATCACCTTGTACGTGGATGATACGTTGCTCTTCAGCAACAATACCAATATGGTTAAGGATTCGAAACAGATGTTGTTCTTAGAACTCGACATGACTGATCTGGACAAAGCTCACTTCTGTCTGGGAATTCAAATCCACAGAGACAGAGAAAATTGACTGATTTACATCACTCAACAAAGGTATCTTCATAATGTTCTTAACAGATACAATTTGATGAATTGTAAATTAGCTCACTCACCAATGGATCCAGGCCTGCATTTGTCAAAGGACCAAAGTCCCTAGACCAAGCAAGAAGAGGAGCAAATGAGAGAGTATCTGTATCGATCGATACTAGGATCTCTCATGTATGCAATGGTCTGTACAAGACCAGATATCTCTTTTGTTGTTAGCTCACTCAGCCAATACATGGCTAATCCTGGCATTACCCATTGGAAGGCTCTTATTTGAGTCATGAGGTATATTTGAGCTACCATGGACCAGTGCATATGCTATGGAGATGTCAGTAACGACAATCTTCATTAACTCAGTGGTAATTCTGTGCAAGCTGGGGAGGAGATGCAGACAATCGTAAGTCCACATCTAGATTTACATTCTTCTTCAACGATGGTCCTATTTCGTGGAACAGTCGTAAGCAAACCTCTATCGCACTTTCTTCTACTGAAGCAGAATACATTGCTGCTTCTCAATCTATTAAGGAAGCGTTTTGGTTGAAAAATTTGCTGTCAGACATCAATCTGTATCAGTACAGCCCTACAATTTTGTTTTGTGATAACCAAAGTGCTATTGCCTTATCGGCCAACCTAGATCTCATTCTAGGAGTAAGCACATTGAAATCAGATATCACTACATCAGGGGCAAGGTTCTCGACAGAGAGGTGAGCTTAACGTACTGCAGAACGTAGGACATGGTTGCAGACATCTTCACGAAAGCACTCAGTGTTAATGCACACAACAAATTTTGTGCATTGCTCAGTCTAAAGATCAAGGCATTCACGGATCCAGATTAAGGGGAGGTGTTGGATTTATTACTTCTACTCTCCTTAAATCCCATTTTAATCTGCCTCCATTCATGCTGCATATTTACTAACGTTGTTGCGCAGCCTGCATATTTACATGCAAATTCGCACAGACGAATAAAACGCGAAAGAATCGCGACACTGTGTTTTTACACAAGTTATGGTGATAAGCAAAACATCATCACCAACGGTCACTTCAGCACTGACTGACATCACACCTTTTCACGCTCACCCCATGCAGCTGCGCTAATAGACTAGACAACGACTGCGGCCACCCACGATCTCTTACAGACAGCACATCCACTGTACTTTCCACATTTGTACACCTGTAATATAATGTATATATATACTGGATACCATTTGTGTATTCTAGCAGACGAGAATGGGTGAATAAGTTGATGAGTGAAGAGATAGATACAGAAGTAGACGAAGTAGATGCCCTGAGCATTGATTCTTCATTATTGTCAGAATTAAGAATATAGACACTCATAGCTCACAATGAGCCAAAAGTCTTTTTGGAGCTCTAAACAGGCAGCTGACTAGTTGGATCACGACTATAGAAAGTACACAGGGCCTCGACATATTAAAATTTTGTAACCTAGCATTGATAACAAAAAATAAGAGTATGTATAGATGCAAACTCAAGGAGGAATTTGCCTCTTCTATTGATAATTCTGCACTTCAATAGTGTTGTCAACTTGTGATTGAAAAGATATTTGAGTATACAATCTTACATGGTTGTGTGAAGTATTTGGGTCATTCACTTCCCATCATTGGTAGGCTTTGTGGCTCCTTGAGTGTTTCTATAATGTGGGTGTAATGATGATCTATAGAACAAAATGTAAAGTATTCCATTCAAATAGACAGGACTTGAAGAAATGGAAAAATGGATTCAGTATTGATTCCAACAACAATTTTTATTATTGTCAAACTTTTCTCAGCTTCGACTCCATAAAGACATCAACTGCACTATCGATATTTACATTCTGGTTTAGTCCGAATATTTATATTCTACAGATCCAACCTCTGATTGCGCCCAGATTAGTCAACCTTCCCATTGTGATAGCAAAATTGATAGAAAGCCGCATAGCAATAGCTGGGGATTTCATGAATACAAATAAGCTAGTGAGGATTCTGGTAAGTCGGTTGAATAATTCACATTCACTTGCATTCTCTGCCGTCACTGCAAATTTGCTGCATGACAGATTGGTGAGCAGGAGACTAATCACGTTGCAGAAGTAAAAGCTGGCTGATATACAATATGAGACACAACGGTCAAGATGGGATCAGCCTGATCTGATCATCAAGGGGAGAGCTTTACCCACACTGCATTGCTGGGAACACCATTGTTGATCACAAACAGCATGTAGTAGGACGTGGGAGCTACATTGTTGTTGGGAGGCGCAATTGCTGTAAAGTGATTGCGTTTTCCAACCATGACAACATCGCCCAGCAATGCTAGCTTTAGCAGGCGCTGGCCTTGAGCGTAGGAATGGGTGGTAAAGGGAGCACTTACCAGATTGATGGCCACTCCCCCAGGTGGCTGTGCCGGGATGGTAACCGTAACCACAAAGGGTGTGCTGTATATGATCACTGCAGGAAATTTGACTATAGTAGGTCTAAGTTGAGCCAAAGCCGGGTTGAGATAGGTAGGAGAGAATGCCTCCACTCTGAGCTCAGTGGGAAATTGACCTGTGAATGTATATAAGTGGTGAGTGTTGCTGCCTGCTACTAGAATTCTTCCATCAGGGAGCAAATTGGCTGTGGAATGATACACTCTGGGGCTGCTAGTGGCTGCTAGAACAGAAAATCTTAGGCCTACAGCGTTGTTGGGTTCGTAGAACTGGATTAAGGGCTGCGTTCTTTGCATTTCCCCAGCCTTGGCAGCCATTGAGGGCTCCATTGATTATGAGGACATCCCCTGTGGGCAGGAGGATCATATCTCCCATGGTTCTTCTGAAGGGCATGTTTTCCATGAGCCATGTTGGATTGGAAGCTGTGACTGTCATGCGCCCACATGTCTGGGAGGCTGGGAAGAACGCCTTAGCGTTGCGAAAAGCCCCCGGATGGGCTCCCCCACAGATCAAAACGTCTGCTTGCTTGTATCCATCCGTGGCAACCAGAGGCAGCAGCACAGACGATCCTGCAGATGGGTAGTTCCTTGGCTCTCCAGGGATGGCGGGGTACTTCATCAGCACCTTGTTATTCCTGTAGTTATACAGGATTGAGTCTTGGTTTGCAAAGATGAATAGATTTCCATCCGGGAGCAGATGAACAAATGGGTAGTAGTTATCATTTTGTGCGTCATCAGTCTGCTGCAGAAAAGGCAGGGCTGTTGTTCCTTGCCCATTGGCAGGCACATACTCTAGAGTAAACACCTGTCTCCCTCCCATGAGGATTTGTGAGTTCCCATCAGGTAGCAGCTGATTTGTAGCATACCATCTTCCATTCTGCAACTTCTGATCGCTTGATTCTACCCAGTCACAGATGCCATTATCTGGGCATGGGGCATAGAATCTGATCTTGGTGTTGCCATCAAAGTCTCCCCCCGTCTGCACGAGGGTGCCATTTGCGAAGAATTGGCCCGAAGAACACCATGTATCTGTTTGCAGGAATAAAGGCCTGATGCTGTTGGTAGCCGGGCTGAAGAGGATGGAATGAGCAGTGCAGTCGTGCTTCAGGATCAAGTCTTGGGGATCGTCACGGCATCTGCCATTCGGAAGATTGATTTGGGATGCCCCTGCATCAGTGCCAAAGCGAGTGACTGCAGCATGCATGGAGCAGACGCCTGCATTCTTCACAAGCAATTGCCAACTACCCTGAGCATGCACGTTATCCAAGCAGCAGCAGAAGAACACCAACAAGATCCACACTGATCTGCGCATCCCACAGAATGCCATCACTGCAAAAATTATTCCCTGAGCCTGGTACTGTTGCAGGTGATCAGCAGATGAGCTCTAAGAGGAAGAAACAGAAGAAAAGCAGACCATAAAGAGAGATTGCAGACTGAGCCTGGTACTGTTGCAGGTGATCAGCAGATGAGCTCTAAGAGGAAGAAACAGAAGAAAAGCAGACCATAAAGAGAGATTGCAGAAGACAATTAGGCGTCTGAGACAGCCATGCATAGTGTGAATGGATGAGTTTGTTTTCTTCAAACTAGAAGCAAACACGTTTAACAAAGAGGTTGTCTGGCAGAGAATGACAAAGTTAATCTTGCTGAATTAGACACAAAGCAGCCAGATCTGACAAGCTAGTGCTGAGACAATATGGCATGTAGCCATCATGAGCAGCCTTGCCACGAGGATAATTTAACACAACAATCTAACAACATCCAATACGATCATCACCCATCCCACCAATCAGTAAATCTACACCTAGATGATCTCACGACTGATCCCATCCAAGCAGTATAACAATGATAGATAGCTCATCCAACAATGATAGATAACTCAACCAACAATGATCCAAGAATGATCCTTTAGAGCCATATCCTAATAGATAGCTCATTCATGAATGATCATCTAGTGCCATGTCCCCAAGGCTTTATAACAACCTCATCCCTTGAGCTACAAATCTGGTATCATGATTAGCCATTATCTCACTCATGATCATCTAGTGCCATGTCCCCAAGGCTTTACAACCTCATCCCTTGAGCTACAAATTTGGTATCATGATTAGCCATGATCTCACTCATGATGACTAAATCCAAGCCATCCATTGACAACATTCTTTAACTAGCTATCATTCCCCTTTACACTTAAGGTTAATAAATGATCCGTCATAGTCAACATAGCCTAAGGATAATCACAACCTATTGGTCCTCTAATCTTTGATAGTCTATTCTTAAACAAGACAATTAGTCATAGTCAAAATAGCCCAAGTATAATCATTATTTATTGATCCTCTAATCTTTAATGGTCTAGTGACTGATTGACCTAAGTTAATCGGGGACATAACACCAACAATTGTACTCTCTGCTAGTATGTACAAGCATCAGGTCTTTTAACACTGTATTGGTTGCATGTTCCATTGCTTTTCCCTCAATCTTAAAATCCTCCTTTTAACTTCTCACTATTTCATGGTGCTAGGAGTTTTCTCACTTCAAAGTGTTTTGTACATGGAGTTGCGCATACAACTTTCTCAATGAACATGACACTCCCTTGCATTAGGACCAGAACTTCAATAATCATTGTTGTCAACAAAATACACAACACGCCAAAGATCATTCTTGCAGCTGTTTTATCCAACATCACAACCCCTCTAGAGTGCAATCCAATTTTTTCAGCCCTAGGCAGCAACAATGGAGTACATGGACCCGCCACTTGGCAACACTATAAATATTCACGTGCATAAATATTCTACAACCTATAATCAATAAAATGTCACTTTGGTTCCTATAAACGCACTTGTTCATGCTTGTGTTCCGCGAAGTGACTCCAATTTGTGTGGTCTTAAATTTCATCCTAGGTGTAGACGCCTCATGCCCTAACTAGCTTACAATATGAGACATATGAATCCCATTCTCAACTTATGATGTCAATAGATGACTCAAGAAAAAAGGAAATAAATAGCGGGCACACCCACTTGCAATAGATGGTTTACCCACTGGGGATGCACCAACATGTCCACCTAAAGGAAGTATACATGAAAAGTGAAGCCCTTCTCTCCCTTTCCTTTCCACGAGGCTGATTAGAGGTGACTCTTCCTACACGCAAAGGACATTCAAAAGAGAGAGAAACAAATGCTCCTTCAAAGTGATCAATGGTTGTCTCCTTGTGGACGTTTGATATTCTTAATAGTAATATTTCTAAAAAATGTCAAGTTATATGACAGAAAATAGAAGTTGGTCTACATTACACAATAGAGGTACATCTACAACATAAAGGACCAATGTCCCCAAACAATTCATGAGGAGCAACAGATGCGTGAGTATCCTTACCATTCTAAAATAGGATCTCTTATGCACGCCATGATCTGTACCAGGCCAGACATAGCTTTTGCAGTCAGCTCTCTCAGTCAGTTTATGACTAATCCTGGTGTAACACATTGGAAGGCTCTTATTATAGTCATGAGATATCTTCGAGCTACTATAGACTTTTGCATTTGTTATGGAGCAGTTTTTTTGTATGGGTGAAAATATCCCAAAAAAAGCCCTCCATGTTCAAAATTATAACTTCATGTATATACATGAGATACATGATAGCTTAAGAAAATTCTTGTATATTGATAAAATCATAAACATAACTTGGAAAACATAAAAATAAATTTTTTCTATTACATTTACCAAAAGTGGTTGAAAGAAGTTCAAAATTCAAGAGCATTCAACTTGCTATAGGTTCATGTATCTTCCTGCAACTTTTTCCAAATTTATACTATTTAAGATGGAACCATTAGCTACTCTCTCATTTAAGATGCTTTAGTTCTAAAGTTTCTATGTTGTGACATTTATATTTATGTGTCAATTTAAATTCATATGTCATGACAAACTTAGTACTCAAAAATGGAGCCAAAAAAATCAGATGTGGCTAGTAAATAAGGAGGCAAAAGTATACAGTTCCTCATGACATACTTATCGCACATATGATGTGCCACTACTCAATTGAGAATGTACAAACTTAGGAATTGATGAAGAAGTTATTTGAAACTGAAATTTTCAATAACATTTGTGTATAAGTATTGTTTCATATAGAAAATATGTTTTCCTAGTTATTGATTGCAATCTCTCATGTTGATTTTATAATGAATGATCTATAATGAGTTTAAAACCACAAAATTATCCATGAAATTGCAAAGGGAAAAAAGCTATTTGTGGGTATGTGATGATAATAAACTCCAAACAACAATCTTTCTCTATCCAACCGAATGAAAAGCGTTCTATAAGTAAAATGTTATCGGAGTAGCTCAAATGAATCACACTCTGGCTGATTAAGTTGTCAGCAAAGACTTGTGGTACGTTTGATGTAGACGTGTACGAACAGACAAAAAGTTAATTTTATTCTTGAACTAATGTATTCTAGACAGAAGTCCTCAACAACTAAAGTCCAGTCACGGTTAAAGAACTCAAGTAGTTCACGAATATGTTAGAAACATTTATCTTCGTCACAAAGACGAATACAGATCAATAACTCAATTCCTCAAGCAGGGACTAGCATTTCACATGTATACATACTTCTCTATCAGTGATTGTGGAAAACTGTATCAAAGGGATACGTTACTCGGCTGCCGAATACAAAGTATTCACGCGGATGGGCAAGTTAGTTTAGAGACAGTTCTTTAATTCAACTTTACGGAAACACAACAAACAACTGTAATGAACTATTGTAACTGTCTGACCAAAGAGTGATTTAAGTAATGCATTTTATTTCCTATGGAGCGAGCAAACACACCTCTAAGATTCCAGGTGCGATAGTTCGTTACTAACTCTAGTTAATATATGAGTTATAAATACATATAAATTACATCATTAAAGGTAACTTTCACTAAGAGTTTAATTTATTGTAGTTTAAAGTGACGATACGAATCTAGTCGCTTCGTGTTCCAGGCGTCGTTTCATTTAAAGAAGTCTTTAGTAGAAGACAAGTTTTTAGCAATTATATCTTGAAAAATGATATAGACCTCTTCAATATATATATATTTGTCCAGCACATATCTTCATTTCTAAGTATATATTGCCATTTTGGAGTATATATAAATTATTTAGCAAATACATGGTATCACAAATATTCAGTCATTAAGCTAATGCCTTCTTATCAACTCATTTTAGGTTTTCTAAACATATCATTAACATAGGGCATGCCAATGATTACCTTATTCTTTGGGTAACCTCTTTCTTTTATGACAACATAAACAAATACATTTGTTGTTATGTAGAACATACAACGTGATGTAGCCAAATTCCTAGGTTATGTATAGCATACAACGTGATGTACGATGCTTATAGGGACGTTTTTACATAATGTTTCCATCGCTAAAAAGCCCTTTAACGTTGTTATATGACTTTGGTGTAATAGTACTAATACATCTTGTCTCATATCTACCATGGCTAGGATTGTGACCTTCCTCACCAACTTTGAAAGATCTTTTTAGTGTCATTTGCACACAGTGAGACGGATGCTAAATTATGGCAAGGCCATTAGGACGGTCATTGTACCAAGGGTGAAGGTCATTGAAAAGACCATTCCTCACTACATAATGGATACTGTATAAATACAAAATCATTGTGCCAAATGATCCAATCTAATTCATGTCATAATATGCCAAACTTTGCATTAAGATAACTTGAATGCATACATAACAATGCAGAGTTATCCCATTTCACAAATTCTTTTATTAAGATCAATAAATCCTACATACAAAAATAATTAAGGTTTAACATATTGCAAATATTTTTGTTGAGAATAAAATTTATTGCATAAGAAAACTACTGTTGGTTTTTGAAGTCATCCTTCATATTTGCTGAGAAACCAATTTTGGAAAAAGCTGCCGATTCCATTCTCACCAATGCAGACTTTTCAAGCACTACAAGGGACCTTAGAATACATAATCTAGTTTTCAAAAGTCAGATAATCTCAACTTGGAACAAGCCTTGCGGTCATTTGTATTTGCCCTAATGGATTACATTTTGCATTAGGCATAGCTATTGAAAAGAAGATAAGATCACCGATATTTGCAAAGATGTTGCTTTAATGCTCTGATTTGAAATCTATGCTTCAAAGCCACCAGCAGCTACAGACCAAGTAGAGAACCATTTAGAGTTAATTATACTTGATCCACTAAAGAACTCTTTTTTTCAAGGTCTACCAACCAAAAGAGACCTTTCCTATATCTCTAAAGAAACTTTTCAAACTGTCTTTCAAACCATTTGGCAGATTTGAGAACTATGCTCTATTATACAACAAAATTGCAAAGCACTGCAACAGCTTAGTTGCCTAAGCACATAACAATAAGTGCACATAATAAGAGCTCTGAATCTTTTGTCATGCGGTCCGAGATGATGCATTTTATATTACAAATCCTCCAAGATTGTGTGTAAAAGGCAGGTTAAGCTTTAGATCTTGAAGCCGCTGCTGCGAGGAGAAAAGACACGGACTCCTGCTATGGACAAGGAACGTGTTAGAGAACGCTGCAATAGAGGCAAAGGAGGCGTCTGAATGTGAAGCTTGCGACGAACATCAGACGACTCAGGAATGAGGTCAGAAGAGGAGACCGTAATGAACAACAAGAGAGCTTGCAAAAGGAGCAACATCAATGGGTACCGCCAAGTAGCCAAGTGATCGTATGTTACAAACAACTCCGACATCATCATCTTAGGACAAATTTCCAGCAACCCAATTCAACTGTTCAGCTTATATGCAAAATCAAAATTGGTGAGAGTGCTTGTGTCTGAAAAACGAGGGAAAGCAGCAAAACCCAATTCAGTTTTTTACAGATTTCGTTGAGAAACAAGATTATATATCCAGATCTAGACTGCAGGCAGGGCGAGAGAGAGGTGGAAGAAGTAAGCAAGGGGAATTTCTGAGCTAGCAGCGTTCTCGTCTTTTGGATGGAGCAGAAGGACTAGTGTCTCTTCTCAAAATAAAAACGTGAAGCAGCCTTTTAAAAGGAAATGTCTACAATACTATATTATATTAGAATGTACACCACTAGCTCAATTGGTGAGAATATATCGTATTATGGAAGGAGCTAGGCAGAAGCCATTCTGCCCGGTAAGCCTCGACTAAATTATTTTGGAAATCCTTACTGGGCAGAATGGCTTCTGCCCGGCTCCTTCTATTGCGTAATGGATACCTGAAATTTTTTTAGAAGCACATTACAAAGCATAATAGGCAGGTTTGACTTTGACTGACCAACACAAATGTGCCATGTGGCAGTTGTACGGAATCCGTACGGACGGGCACGGACAGGCAGAAAAAAAAAAAGCAGAATCTGCCTTTGAAAAAAATGCATGCATTTTCTACTTTTTAATTTATTTGAAAATGGGCATAATATGCCACATGTATCCATTACTTATGGATACTACATAAGGGTACCATAGACTTCTCTTTTTGTGAAGATTTGACCACCCTAGGGCTTGGTCTCACCACACTAAATGAGGAATCTCAAAATCAAAGTCACTTATCATTTTAGTCAACCTTCCACAATGAGGAATCTCAAAATCAAAGTCACTTATCATTTTAGTCAACCTTCCACTGGAAGGTTGAGTAGATTGCCATTGTTATGGAATCACACTAAACATATGGCATTTGGCCAAATCTCACATCAATGAAGGCAATGTCTTGCAAAAAAGGCTTGTTCGTTGAGGGTGGTAGCTTAGTATTTTACTCAACCTTCCACATAGACTGCCAACTCTCAAAAATCACACTAGACCCAACATTTTTGCCCCAAATTTCATGTTGGGGAAGGGCCCTATCCAAAGCCCCTCTACACATAGAAGGCGCTTCCTCCTTGGAGCAAAACCTCTCTCTCATGATTGAGAGATTAAGTCAAGGGGGGTCATGCCACCATGTATCTTTCTAATACATCATTAGTCAACATCAAGGCCTCCTCTTACCTCCCCTTCCATGCCAATTCTCCCCAAGGTTTGTTACATTTGCATTCAATTGACTATTTGAGCGAAACTTCCAAGCAGACTCTAGAAACTCAACAACACCAGCTTTATTTCCAAAAGCATCACTTGATATGCTCCAACTTAAATGCATATAAAATATAACGTTAAAATTTGACTCACCACCAAAATTGTGCATGGATAGTCTATGTGGATATCCACTACATATTGTGATATTTATACTACGATGTACATTGAATCTAGATGAAAACCTATAAAGTATGAGACTTTGGCAATCAAAACTCGTCAACAAGTCAATGCATATGCTTTTGCATCTCAACCTCCTTGAGAATCCTATTTACTTTAGCAATAAATAAGAATAGACAAGATTATTGTATTGACATTAATATTGCACCTACTTTCAAGTTCATAGATATCAACTTTGGGATTGTAGCATGTATCACAAAAATACATTGAAATTCTACAACGGAATTGATGTTTTTTTTCCAAACACTAGCAATAATTGTAGCAAAACTGTAATAAAATACAATCTTATCAAAATAACAAATGTATCATCAATGAAAAAAATTACTCAGATCTCAAATTTTGCTAGGCCAATTGTTTCGAAACTTTCTTAGCTAGATAAGTTTCATTATAAGTTGACCATTCACGTAGTTGTAGTCCAATGTCCAAAATTATGGAGCCTACAAGCTACATGCATGGATTCCAATTACTCGAACAAGTGTCTTCTAAACCTTGATGTTTTCTTGTCCTCATTTGAACATGAATGGCACATCTCACTATAGCTTGTAACCATGCCTATCAACCACGTTTGTGTCAACCCTACTCCTATAGGCTATATCTTTATCAAGTTTGGCCTTGTTGGACTTACTATTATCAACCCTAGCTTTATTGGTCGTGTTTTTATCAATGACCTTATAGGCCATATTGCTATCAACCTAGCTCCTTATCTGTGAAGATGTTATCAATTTTGACCTTATCAATGATATTTCCAAGTCAATAAAGTAGTTGTGGTTTGTCGTTGATGGGTTACATTGCCCTTGCCTATCTCACTAGCAAAGTGTCTTAAAGAGGTCCATTCCATTGGCTTCCGCCTTCCAAATGTCTTGTACAACCTTCACCTATATATATGACTTCACATCACCTCCTTGACTCATTTCAACAATTTGCACCAATCTTTTACCTCCTTACATGCTATAATTTCATCCTTTCCACTATAGGTAGGTTAGTTTTCCTCAACAATTACACCAAGCCCTAAATAGTCTTACAAAGTTAATAGAAAATGACATATAATAGATTACTACTCCCATACTATTGAAAAGCACTATAGCCTACTTGCATGAAGTCCTACTTTGCTACAATATCATTCTCATCTATTTGGGAACTAGTAATTAGGGAAGTAGACATTTTCAGCACATAGTTGAATGTGGCAAGTACATCTCAAGACGTAAAGTTCTATTGTTGACTTATGACACATTGCTAGGGAAATTACAACCTTTCATTACATTTACTTATTATGCAACCTTTTCATTGCTCTTACACTATGAAATATACTCCACATGGAAGAGCAGACAATCAGACAAAGCGGTAAGAAACTCATATAGTAAACGGAATAGCAAGACATACAATTCTAACAAGAACTCTGAACGCAATAAAAGACCGTAATTGATTTAGATTAATGTATAGATATACACATCGGATTGATGCTATGAGCCCAAGACAATAGCGGACGAAACTGCGTGCTCAGAAAGCTAGCTTCATTCTATAAAAGCTATGAGCTTATTACTGATAGTCAGTCTAAAAAAAAGATTCGATGCAGGAAAGCATCTATAGTGTCTGTCTCTAATTCACTCTATATTACAACCTGACAAATCGAGTAAGTCAGACAAGTCGATTTCATGCATGTTTCCGATAATAGAGTATTTCTGTAGACTGTGCAACAATGCATGTAAAACTGCAGCGATATGAATGGAACTAGATTGACATGCGATTTAGGAGAGTAGAGGAATAAATCCAACACATATTACCACATGCAATTCAATCACTTTGCTTATCCCATGTATCTTATCTAGGAATTTTTTTGCACACAACAAGAATCTATATCTTGGTTTAATACTTTCAGCACACAACACATTATACCAAACATACACTCATAATAATATCTCTCTCTCTCTCTCTCTCTCTCTCTCTCTCTCTCTCTCTCTCTCTCTCTCTCTCTCTCTCTCTCTCTCTCTCTCTCTCTCTCTCTCTCTCTCTCTCTCTCTCTCTCTCTCTCTCTCTCTCTCTCTCTCTCTCTCTCTCTCTCTCTCTCTCTCTCTCTCTCATGGATAGTACTTTATTTCAACCCACTTATTCTGCTCAATTATATTCCATCTTGTACATTGTGTTGAATTGTACCTTTTTCACCATAACCGAAAGAGAAGTTTATCTTCTTGGACAATGCCCTATCTCGACTTATATTGTAATGTTGTAGTTTTAAAACTTCATTTTGCTACATTGTTTCAACCCGTAAGTCTCTTAGGTATATTAATTAGGTTTTATGGCTTGAGCATTCTTGAAATGCATGGATATGCACAAGAATGATCACATCATCCTACATACAGGTTAGTATGGCATGGATTTGCCCTAATACTATTACAGTTGTCTTTGCCTATTGTAATGCTAGTTTGTAATGTCATTAAAACATTCTATTGGGTCTATGTGATGTTAAAGTAGGGCTTTGGCTTGCTCTTCCTATAAAGCATGAATATGCTCAAGAGGAATGACATTGGTATACGACTGGTTGAATTCATTCAAAGGTTGTCAGAATTAGTATGACATGGATTTGTCTTTATACCTATCTATATGTCCAAGCACCTCCTATTTACTATGCGAGTATTCAATACAGTTAACTTTGAATATGTAGAGCTATTTTTATTTGATTGATATGGACCTCTAACCTATAAACTTTTTAGGGTCGTAGAATAGTAGTCGAGCAACCCTCCAACTATCAGAAGGGTTAGTTCCACTAGGATATCTCTAACTATATTTAGTTGCCGATTTAGTTGCTTTCCTAACCACACTTAAAACTGCCCCTCAATCCTAACACCTAACCACATTACATTCCATAGATGGTAGCAGAAGAGTAGAGAGAGAGAGAGAGAGAGAGAGAGAGAGAGAGAGAGAGAGAGAGAGAGAGAGAGAGAGAGAGAGAGAGAGAGAGAGAGAGAGAGAGAGAGAGAGTTAAAGGGAGGTTCTCATGTGTTATTGCCATTAAGCTATTGTAGAAACATAACACATGAGGATGCAAACTGGTAGAGTCTCCTCCTCTCTATTAAGCATGAAAATGGAGTACAAGAGGTGCCTTTTTATTCTTGGGGAGGCCCTTGCCCATGTGCTTCTATTGGCTACTTTATTGAGGGAAGGATTGAAATCTTAGCCCTTCAAAGACAACACAACTAGATTTATGGTGCACACACTCTACCTGACTTTGACTACTAATTCGAACTAATTACAACTTAATCAACTCAGACTTTGGGCCTTTTTACATTATTTTATTTACATGGCCCAAGTCTATTTTATTCCATGATACAATAATTTACATGTACTCATTGGGCTACAAACTTACGCTTGTAGGATGCCACGGCCCTTGCACCTAATTTTCTATTTATCAGCCTTATTTGTTTATTTACAACAAATACCCTCAACAGGGCCCTTGACTTGAAGTAGTGTTGGTCCCTCGGCACTATGGAATTAGTACGGCCCGCGGGTTTCATGGTGGCGCTTTATTAAAAATCTCGTGACCTATTCCATATATTTGACTCTGGCCAAGTTGTGTTCGACTGTTGGAAAAAAGACTTTGTGGACGCCCTCCAACCAAAATTGGGCAATCCAAGTCTTATTGGGCCAGGGAGGGCCTAGCATTGTCGCGCGGTAATAAAGTCGCGCCACTGGTAATTGATCTTCAAGTTTGTCATATGCCAAGGCTTTATTGGGATCAAAGAATAAAGAAGACTAAAAATTGTCCCATTTGGTGGGGACCCGCATTAAGAATTCCAAGTCGCGGACGCCACAAATTAACTCTGGTTATCCCTGTTAACCATGGTTTGACAATGCATATACATTAATGGTACATCAATTTTCTCATCTCAACCGTTTGTCATATTCATTTTCAATAGTTTTGGGTCTCTTCGGGCAGTGATGAGCTGGAAGGGCAGGCCTCATCAACCAGTAAACCGATCACCATCGAGGACCAGATCCAAAGATTTTTGCATCAACATCCACATGAGTCCTCATGGGGTGGATGGGTTATCAAGTTTAAAGGATTATAAAATGACTCCAAAATAGACTGCCAATCTAAATAGATGCTAACGGAAGTCGGTCTATACCACAATTACAGCTCAAGCTCCATTGGGTATGGAGTCGAAAATAAGGCATGTAGCACCACCCCGTACGAATCCAATTTGGGGCAAATGGCACAAACAACCAAATTGCACACAGTTGAATAGACAAGGCCACAATTGGAAAGACTTTCAAAAGAGTCTCTAACAAGAGAGACTCAAAAATGTAACCAAGAAGAATTCAAAATAGAAACGCATGAAGCGTCACTAGAGTTGCATGTATAAGTTCTGGCTTTTGAGATACCGATAAGATGTATAAGCATAACTCGTATATAAGCTGAGATTCACTTAACGAGTGAGATAAAATAGGGTTAGGTTTTGAATAACGGCCTAATCTTCATTTGAACCATTTGCATATGCTTCGAGAATATTTATTACTGATGGTAATATGGTCTGCAATTAGACCATGAGGATAGTGTAAAGCTTCACAAGTTTGGAGTCATGGAAATCCCCAAAGTTAAGAGCTGCAACCTCTATCAAGCATCGTAAGGCCAAACTTCGATAAGCCACAATCCGGGCAACAATATAGGTGTATTAGGGATTACACCATGTCGAGATCAAAACCAATCAACCGCTTCAAACTCTAATCTATAATGATGTCGTGGGTGTGTGTATAGCGTAGATAGGTTTCTTTTTTTCTTTCAAACAGGCATGTCAAAGAATGCAGCAGAACGTACAGGTGAAGGATGAGTAAATCTGCAAGTAGGGCTAGAGCACAAAAATAGAGTGACTGAATTATCAGTTTTAGTTTAGAGTGAATTCGTCAGTGTCTCGCTTGTTGGCGGAATGACATTCTACTCTTTCGTTGTGTTCTGCTTGTTTGCAGACTTTCATGCACAACTATGGTGTCTTTTCTTTCTTACTCTATTCGCTACGTCTCTCTCTGTCTCTTACAAATCTCTGTATTCACTACTTTTTTATTTATGATCCAGAGAGGATCATTTATACCTCCACTATGTGGAGTTTACAAGATAGCTAAACATCGAATCACATGACTAATTAATGCTAATCAACTAGTTAGTTAGTCTCCGTCGTTGCTACTTGTTTCAGCTGGGCGTGAGGCCCGTTGAGCTGCCAGCTGGCAGCGCGAAAGATTAATCTTCGTCTGTTTCGTAATCTCTCATTTGCTTTCGTTCTTTTCGTTTCTTTTCGTAGTTTTCGTTACACGTTCCTTACAATCCACAACAACTCGTGCCGCTGCCAAGAGTATATCAACCCCACAAACAACTGCACCCAATCAGTACCAATCACGCCAACAACTTGTCGTTAATCAACCCGTTCCACAACAAGTTGTCCATTTTATTGATCCAAATTCTATAGATTCAGCAACTTATTATGTGGAAGACACTACTCAACCTGGATACTCCTTCGAGACAGTAATATATTATTCGTATGATCTTAATGCTCAAGTGGTTGATCCAAATGCCCCAACCTATGATCCTAATCAAGCTGTGTTTGCAATGCAACAATTTCCCGTACGCAGATGCTTTATATGTGTCGGTAAACATCCTAGTATTCATTGCCCAGACTACAAACTTCATTTTCCACCAGCTTGTGAAATTTGTGGCATTGAACACTATGTGAAGGATTGCCCTTCTAGATCTAAACCAGTTGCTCCTGTCTGCTCCGTGCAAATAGAAACTTTACTTAATTGATAAGTTTGTTCTTTTTGTTGTAAAAAGTTGTCTTTCATGTTCTTGCATGACAGGCTCTTACTCAAAAGTGTATAGAGTTCAGAAAATTTTAGGTCCAATGGATATGAACCACCAACTAGTGGCTTGATACCTTTTGTATAGCAGAGTACAAAAACTATTGGCACTTATCATCATCAGCTAAGCTGCAAGATAACGGATTTTTTTAAGTAATAATACATTGAATATCTTACAGGATCTGAGCCAAATCAGAAGGTGATTCTTATTCACATGGATTATGGCAGCATTTCAAGGATATAGTGTATTCAATATTGATATCGTGGTCTCTCTCTCTCTCTCTCTCTCTCTCTCTCTCTCTCTCTCTCTCTCTCTCTCTCTCTCTCTCTCTCTCTCTCTCTCTCTCTCTCTCTCTCTCTCTCTCTCTCTCTCTCTCTCTCTCTCTCTCTCTCTCTCTCTCTCTCTCTCTCTCTCTCTCTCATTCATTTGCTTTTACACTATGCACTTCAGCATTTTGATTCTCGATGTACCAATAGAGTTTTTTAAAGTGTCCTTCCACCAAGGACAATGCATCACCTGCCAAGATTGAAGAAGAAAATCAGTAAACCATAATCAAACATCTAATGCAGTTTCAAAGTACGACAGCAAGAACCTAAAGAATTACATGTACAATAAAAACAATACAGTAATAGTTGATTCAATTTCAAAGCTTCTAAACACATTGTCATTGATGTTTTTCAAGTGGTCATTGATGTTGGCCAATGGACCTCGTTACATAAAGTGTGATGATTAAAAAAAAATTGAAGTTTCAAATGCTACACATCTACAAATACGTTGTGTTTTGTATGCCACTTATGATTATGAGGTGTTTGCATGTTTTAAATTTCTTGATGTCATGTATTTTTAGCCACCCCCAGCATGGTTCAATGCCTGTATTTTGAGAAATGATTCTTGCAGTTAACGTTCAATGATATTTTTGAGGACGCTACAACTCCATAAAACTCACAACTTGCCCACATATTGACAAACTACAATAATTACATATGCCTTCTGACACATACAAATTTGATAATGCTCCAATCCACTTCTGATACAAATGTGAAGTCATCAAACAGTGTCTCTTGCAAACATACAGCTTTATGAATCAGATTCATCTTTTACATAGCATTGTGATAGTATCTTGTGAAACAACAAGTAAATATACTAACTGATATCATAATCATAATGTAATGATCAAATCAATCAAATATAAATTATTATGCTATTTACTGAATTAGATTGATACTTAACATCATAAATTGACATCATGAATGTTCAATGATTAATTGAAGACTAGCTAAGAAATTCAAGATATAGATAGCACAGAACAGATATAGATTGCACATGTATAGAATTGATAAGAAAATATACATTGGTATATCAAATGCTGCTCCATTTTATGAATTTGGGAGTCCAAAATACATGTACTGATGCCCAACTTGGGCTTTCATTTATTGAATGAAAGAGTCTATACACAGATTTTTACTGACCTTTATTTGAAGCTATTGTTCTTCCACAATGGTGATTGTTGTAGGTAGATCTTTGCAACACGTTATCAGCTCCTGTCTTTTTTGTCATTACCAAAAATAAGTAAAGATCATCAATTGCATACATGAAACCATTTTATGTATTTCAAATGTCTTTATGCCAGTGCCTTGCATAATGACTACCTACTTTTCACCCAAACCATTCTTGTAATGGAAAAACACCACTGTTATAGCATGTTTTCTTGATGCTATAAAATGCCTTTAAAAACTTTCCATCTAACTACAAGCACAACATTCTGTTGTAGTTAACCCAAATGTACTCATCTTTGCTAGCAACCCAAGTAATAAGATAACAATTCTCCTTCCTAATGGTGGCTTTAAAATACCTCACTTTCAACAAGCATTTCTAGTGATTTTTTTTGGGACGAACAATTTCAAGTACTTATTTTTTCAGCGATCTATTGCAGCTCATCTCAATTTCAGCAATTTAGTTATCGGGTTGGGACCATGGTACGATTACAGTAGTCATTTTATGCTGTACAAAATTTAATCCCAAAATGTACATGCATATATGATTTAGTGTCACCTATCTTATGAATAGAAATTTGGTTTCGTGCGCTTACAACTCTGTTGAAACTATTAACCAGTCACCATTGACTCTGCATCACAAGTAATGCCTTATTCTTAGGTTAGAAACCCAAAAATCTCTACAATATTTTCCCTTGCATCACCAAAACTACTACATCTTGTTTTTCAGAATGTTAGTTGCCCACACTTTTGTCAAACACCACCTGAATGTTATCCCATCCCCTGTTGCCAGTCAAGAAAAAAAAAAAAAAGCCCGTTCAACAAGGGCCAAAATAGCTATCACACTAAGAGAATACTTAATTCTTTTGCAACCATGAATGGATCTATTATCTTTCTTGGATTTTTCACTGCTCCTGAATATGTGTGAGCATGTAATTTGAAAAGTGCATTCTGCAAAAGAAAATTGAAAATTCTGATGTTTCATAGTTGTCCTGAATATTAGGTGGGCTTCCCATTCAGCCCTAGTGTAGAATTGGATTTTTTTGTTGCAGATGGGGTGCAAACAATGTGAAACATTTGGTTGTACAAATGCACACAGATCACTAAATAAGATTCACTTACATTGAAAGATATTTCCTCAAGCCTGTGAGAAGTTGCAACAGCTTCAATGTGCAAGCATGCAGATACACCTAGCAGACGTTGGCCATTTTAGATGCACTAGGTTTAAGCTGACAACACTGGCCATGCACAACACTATTAGAAAGCTAGTAAATTTGGAGCAAATCATGACTTTTGTTTCAAGCTATGAGCAGAGAAGCTCATTTGGCTCAGGCAGCCCAACGTCATGCCAGCACGGACCTTAATTGTCTCCTAGACCAAGCAATCTGTTGTCTTTACTGCAATTTATCAAGCATGATTTACTAGCCGAATTACAAAAAATAACCAGCAAAATATTGCCACAAATTTATTGGGCTTTTAGGCCAGGTCCCCAGAATCTTTGGGCTGGCAGAAATGTTCCACTTGAGAATCACCAAAGCAACCAAAGTGCTTACTTTTCACCCTTAACCAGATTTCTGGTTTGGCTACCCCAAACATGTGTATTTTTTGGCTCAAACAGTAGGATAATTTTGCATTTAGCAAGTCTTTACAAATGCTCCCCCTCTATGAACTAGAAGTCCAGAAATGTTTCCACTCAGCAAAGCTATCAAAAAGGAGAAAAAAAACAAATGCTGCCCAATCCTGTGGCACTCTATTGACAAAAGTATCCTAGCCATTTATTTGACTAAGACAGACCTGGAGGATTGAAACTTTCTTTGTAGTTGCTTGAACATTTGTAATTTGAACCCACCTTAACTAACTTCAGATACTCAAAATAACACCTCTACAAAATGTAGCAGTTACACATCTGTACAGCGAGTACAATTCTGACAACAGCAAAAGGAATGAACCAAACTTTAAGAGACTTTTGCGACTGTTCATCAGCAAACTAAGATTCTGAATACATCTATTCGAATATGCTCTACGAAAGGTAACCGGTAACACATATTTCTAAACAACTCATTAAAAATTTTCAGCCAAATTACAAAAACTACAATTTTCATTTTTCATAATAAGCAAAAAGACCACCATATATATGCTTGAGAAGATTGTTGATAGATTTTCAGTGCTTTGATTGCCTACTCTTAAAAATCTATAATGATAGTAGCATTGGGCACAAACAAGCACGCTGCAAAATGGGCTTTCAGTGAGTTTCCAGGAAATAAGCAATCGATGAAGATCAATCAAATGCTTTGTTTGGTCGATATAGTATAGAAAACTGCAATGAATTTTTTGTGCAAGCATGATTTAAAAGTGCGGTGAATTTCTTATGCATGAAAATTTCTGAACAGATTGAAGAAATTCAGCACGTTCAGTCTTTTCTTATAGTTAAAAATTTGAAACCCGTCTCCATCTTCCTGCATCAGGCCTAGTCAGAAACATTTCTTCAACACCCTTGTACTACATGACATCAATAGATTATAGCACATACATTCACTTCATGTATCAATTTTTTAAGAGGCCACATTAGCTTAATATCTTTTGTCAACACAAGTATGCATGACATCAAACCAAACGCGCCAATAAAAACTCAGATGGTCTGTGGCTCCACTATGATGAGAGTTAAACACTACAAACTAATGCTCGTAATCTACAGAAAGGAGATGAGGTGTCGGCCATTTGCTAAGGCGGTAAGTGACATTAGGGTGCAAGCATCCTGGTTTGTAGATAATCTAAGCAGCTGCTGTCTTGCGACGACCAACCCTTGCAACAAAACCAGCTTTGATAGGTGCCACTGAACGAGAGCAGCCACACTGCAAAGATACAACAAAGATCTGTCACTGCCACACCATCTTACTCTGGTGATGCTTTTATCACAGCTGTTCTTAGATAACATCAAAAAGTCTGCAGTTTGCAATTACCTGCTCACATCGTAGAAAAAGCAACCGGTTCTCCTTTGAAAGGATAGTGTCTGGACTCTTGCAGCCATTGCACATGACATATTCATCTGGAAAGATCCACGGAGCTTTTCAAAACAAAGAAACTATAGGCCTGATGATTCAAAATAATAGTTTGCATGCAAGAGGTGTAGGGCACAACCCCTTTGAGATACCAATGTGAATTACTCATGATTACTAATCACAACATTTGTTTTTGTGACATAAAAGACTTAGGGAAGGCATTCTCAGCCTTCGCAAAACAGGAACTTACTCACGTATCGACGCAAAATACCCTCAAAGACTTTTGGAGGAAACCGTCCCTTGACAACCAATCGTTGTTGCCCATCCAAAGATCCACTTGTTCCCAGCTCAGCAAGTAAAAATGCCATCACATGCTCAGGTTGTCTATGCATGCTGTCAAAGACAACAACATCAGCAGAAGTCCAAAAGACATGAAATACTACCTAGTCTGGAGACAACAATAGAGCAATATTGCAGATCCACTTGTTCCCAGCTCAGTAAGCAAAAACACCATCACATGCTCGGGTTGTTTACGTATGTGTCACAGACAAAAACATCACACAAAGCCCAAAACACACAATATATTACCTAGTCTGGAAGAATGAAAAAGGAGTAACGTGCAATATTACTCTTTTTGGGGACTAAGGTTATAATTCCATCCTGGAAGGTGACAGAAAGAGTGGCGTAAAAGGTTACCACTGAAGCCCCAAAACATCAGTCACTTCAGAGAAAATGTAGGAAACAAACACACTCATCGTACTCTTCCATAGAAAGGCTAACTCGTCCTTGCTTTAGCAATTGAATCAATAAATATCTTAAATAAGAGAGTCTTAATGCAGATTCAAAGAGAATTTTAGCACAAAACCAAAGCCAGATCTTAATAAGGGCAAAGGCAGTCATAGTACTTTTCTATCCCCTGTAACTTGATAAATACTTACCTTTAAAACTGCCACAAAATCCAATACTTGCCATAAGTGGCATATAAGAAACATCACGAATGTCCCTCATCATGACAGTGTGTTGCAAAGAAACCAGATAAGATGCCCATGTTGATGGGAGTATAAATTACGTAGTATCGGAAGGAATTTTGAGGATGCATGCTCCTTACATCATTATCCAGAAGAGATTTCTAACCATGAAATAAGCTTACGTTTTGCAAAGGTCCATGAAGTTGACAAACACGGTTTTCTTGGTACCCTCCCTCAGAACCTGGGGAGGCCTCATAATTGTTCTGCGCCTATCTCCAGCAAGCTCAGGATTGTTTTCACGTAGAATATTGAACACTCGATCAAGGAGCTGCAGTTTAACATACAAATGTAACACTCCACAAACAAGCAGCTTAAAGGAACAACAGCAAGGTGCTCATACATGCTAAAGGTTTAACAAGCGTTCATTTTTTAAAACATGAGCTGAATGATCACACGGCACCTAAGAGAAACTAGAATAACAAAACAAGCCACAAAAATTAAGATTTCAAGGTAGGATATCATAATTCTCGATACTATGAACAGAGACTAAATTGATACACTTGAGAGATAACGCTACTTCATATGAATTATGGCTTGTCTAGTGTTTGTCTACTCTCTCGCTTCATGGCTCCTCATAGAAAGGCCTCCTCCCCCCTCACCTCCACACTCCCTAACCCCGCCCCCTAGCTCCTCACCCCATGCCCTCCGCACCCCTTCTCTTGCTGCTGCTACTGTGCAGCAGCCTTCTACGATCCCCACCCCACCCCCTAACTGAGGTTTCTAATGCCTATTCGAACCCTACCTCCAGTCCGCTCTTTCCTAAACCTAATATTGATCCTTATAGTACTACGAAGGTTTTGGAGGACACTCCTACTTGGCATTTTATGAGGTTGCTCAGTGTTGAACTTAGGAAAGTGAAAGGAGAGATGATGCTACTACACGACATGATGACAACACTCCAAGACGAAGATGAGCAATAGAATTACCAAGCTTGAAGCCGAAGTGGACAGCGTGAAGAGATTGCAGGCGACCGGCAGATGCAACATTCAAGCAACGTCATCGGAGCACCATCAGAAAAATCCAGGAGTTGGAATCCAAAATCAAAAACAACAAGTCATTTAAAGAGAAGCGCAGGTTCATCATCTTAATAGTACATCCAACAACTCCCAGAAATAGAGAGTGGGAAACCCTGGGACTACGAACATCCCCCTCATCCACATCACCTACAAAGTAAGATATGAAATTGTAATGGCATCCATTCACTTCCATAGTTGGCGACTTGGTAGATTTCATTACTAGGAGAGATATGTTGTTCTTCATGTGGACTCGTGAGAGTCAAGAGAGAGGATTACCTAAATTTCCATGTTATCGATAAATCCACAATTGGGAGGGATCCTCCTTCGTTACCTCTTCGCTCCATACTGCAGCCTCACTAGCCTTCAAGTCCCACAAACACAAATTTGCTAAATCCTTCTCACCTTGATCCCTATACATGCCCTGGTTTGACAATGATTGTCGTTCCCATCACCATCTTGTCATACATGCACGTACACATGCTCCATAGCTCCTCCGTTCCACTCGCCACACTCTTCATCGTATGCTCCGCCGTAAGAAGCATGCCTATGAAGTCTCAAAAGGGAAACACCTCGTTGATCGTCTTTATAGCTCTTCCACAAGAGCTTTTTGGTGTGAATTTATCTCTCATGCCCCACCTCCTGTCTTGGACAACCTGCACACCTAGACTGCCTATCCTCCACACTATACACCACACCTACTTATGTATTTATCTCCATCTCCCCCATCCAAGTTCACCCACTTCACCTCTAATATGGTCCTTGCAGCCATTAAGAAATGAAGACCCGAAAGGCGAGATATCTTGAGGACCTTGATTCTGAACTACTTGATGATGTGATTCTAGTCTCTTTGAAGGTTATGGTCTTCAACACATCTAGAGCTTCCATGCAGCGACAAACACTCATCTTTCATGGTCCGCCATTGGATGTGGTTTCATCTTACACTTACTTAGGGGTACTTTTTACTAGTCCTATATTTAGGATGAAACAGGTAACTTTTGCTCAACTTGGGAAGGGTTCTGCTTCCCTTGTCCCAACTTGAGAGGTTCTGTTTCCGGAAATCATTTGGGATGCCCCAAGTAAGTGCAGGCTTTTGGACACCATTGTCACCCCCGTAGCTTTAAATGCAATAGAGGCATGGTGTACAAGTCTTACCTCATTGGATAGGCTAGTATCTCACGGTTATAGACAACTATGTTATCGCGCATGATATGGGCTAATCCTCAACTCCACACCAGATTATTTTTGCAAAGTTTGCAATTCCACCTATACAGCTTGGCACCATCTTTCAGCTTATCACATATATTCAGCGAGTCTAGTTGTTTCCAGTTTTTTAGCAGAGATACATACAGGCAACACTCACCTCCTCCTAGCATCTTTATCATCAGGATTATGGACTATCATGGTTTTCCTAGGCATCCCACTTCCTCAAGATATGTGGTATTTCTATCACAAATTTTTCTTTTTGGTACCAATATATCATACGATTTATATGTAGAGCATATCTTGACCAAGTATGGCAAGGCCAGTTAGGGATCAAACCCAACACTTTATCAAACTCCCCAATCTATTATGAGATCAAAGGGCAATATTATTGCTTATTCCAGAACACACCTGCTACAACGCACTCACTCATAGCATATGAGGGTCCATGATGCGTGGCACTTATGGTATGGGAAATGTTCTTACTAGAATGGGACCTATGTTAGACAGATCAGCAAAGTCATCGAGATCCACAATCCAAATTGCATCCTTTGACACACACACATACAAACAAAGATCAGAGGTAGCGTATCAGCCATAGTCACATTGTTGTCAAAGCTATCCTTCCTACCATGAGGAGACACACATCTCATAAACGACCTCCCAGAAAACATCAGCAGCATATTCCAGATCTAACTCCTGTTGCAGCTCGTATTACATCCTTCCTCATTACTAGCAGGACATGATGATGGCATTATACCATTATACCACTGTTATTTTCATAGTAGCACACCTTTCGCATTTCATTTCATTCTCTTACCTGTTTTCAGTTCAATATTGATTCTTTAGAAGTTATGTCTACGTGTACTTTTCTTTACTGTCATCGGAAACGTTTCCTATGCTCCCATTTATACCACATACTTGAAATGTACTTTTTTTGTCTTATATGCCCTTCGGCATGGAAATAATAATCTCTCTCTCTCTCTCTCTCTCTCTCTCTCTCTCTCTCTCTCTCTCTCTCTCTCTCTCATAAAGCTTTCTCTCTTCCCTATGTATCTCTCTCTCTTCTCTTTCCTCATCCTCCTAAATTTCTCTCTCTTCTCCTTCACTCATGACCCATCACCATCGAATCATGGATCTTGCATTTTTCTATGCAAGTAGAATAGTGTAATAGAGCTTTACTTTTTTGTGCTTTTGATCTTGTGATGTGGTTACATTTTGGTAGTTTGATGCTCTCCTTTATGGTGAAACGATCTTCCATAATTATATTCTCCTTTTATGCATAAATTTTCATTCTTCACATGTTTTTGTGATCTTGATGCAAGGAGAGCTTTCTAATAGCTCCTGATTGGATTGAGCTCACTCCCTATGCTACACAACACATTCGCTTCAAAGCATCCGGCATGGAGCTAAGTGCTCTTACCACATTAATCTCATCATTTTTTGTTGGAATGTAAATGGAATTGCTTACATTACCATAGGTTACTTTGACCCAAAAGGTCGAGAGTTGTGTAACCATGGTCATTTATTATATTAGGCCTACTAAACTTAGAGTTAGCTAAGTTAGTATGAAATTAACTTGATAGGGACTCATGGGTCCACTAGGCCTAATTGTGACATTAAGTACCCCAACTTGACATATTGGAGGTACTTTATTTTTTCTATGTAACTTATAGAAAGTTGGATAGTCAATAGTCAAGTAGTTGGACAGCCAATAGTCAAGTAGTTGGATAGCCAATAGTCATGAAGTTAGATAGTCATCTTGGACTATATATATGTGTGCATCCCATTTGTATGTAACACTTTTGTAAGCAATACTGACTATTCTCCTTGGCTGTCCACGAGTTTCTACAAGAGCAAGAGGGTTTCTAGCCATCTCTCTCTTTCTTTTGAGAATGCTTTGTGTGATTGAATAGTTAAGATCCCGGATCCTTAGGCTTCTATTTCCTACATGGTATCAGAGCACATTTCCGTCATTGCATTATCAATGAAGAGATCTATCCTTCCACATATTAGATCATGCAAGACTTCCAAAAGTGCTTGGGAGACTCTTGCAAAGATGTTTCAAGTAAAGAATGCGGCAAAAGTGGTATATCTTCGAAATCAACTTTCTATCTTGAAGATGCAAGAAGGTGATTCGCTTACAAACCACTTGACGAAGATCAAGGATCTTCGAGAGGAGCTTCTTAGTATTGATGAGGTCATTGAGAACTCACAATTTGTATCTATTACTCTCAACTCTCTTCCTAATTCTTACCTTCCATTTGTGTCATCATTGAGCATTTCTCTTAGGGGACAGCAAATCTCCTTCGAAGAACTTGTTGGCTTACTTCTTGAAGAAGAGCAAACAAGGATCAAATTTGGTGAACAAGAAGATCAAGCTTTCTTTGCAAAATGCAAAGGCAAAGGCAAGTGGAAACGGAAGCCTTCTTTCAAAACTTCCAAAGATGATCAAAAATCTAAGGAAGCTCAAGATCAAGGCTCCAAGAAGAAGGGTAACTGCCACTATTGCAAGAAGATTGGGCATCACATCAAAGAATGTAAGAATGAGGCTTGCAAAGAAAAAAGAGAAAGGTAACGATACAAGTACTGCAATCATTACTTTGAAACAACAATTTGGAAAGGAGGATAATCTTTTCAATAATGATTATGCTTTTGTCACTAATAATCTTATCTCTCCTCAAGATGAGATTGCTGCCACTTCAAATCTTGCTGGTTTTTCAGCAGAAAACAGCTCATCTTCAGCTTTACAAATTGCTGTTTTTTCATCTATTGATTGGGTGATTGATAGCGGTGCCACACGCCATATGACTTATAACAAAGAAGTTTTCACAAAGCTTGTGAAAGTGCATGATGGAAGCAAAGTTCAAGGTGTTGACAACACCTCTTATCCTATCAAAGGTATTAGAGTGATCCCCATTATCTTACCCAATGGTGAGGAGAAGTACATTTGTGATGTACTTTATGTTCCAAAAATAAAAAAGAATCTCATTTCGGTGTCTACAATTATGAACCAAGGATTGGTTGTGGAGTTCAAAGAAGACTATCAAAGACCCAAAGAGATCTCTTATGATCATTGCTTCGGGAACATTACGTGGTGGATTGTTCCTTATGGATACCTATGAGCGAAGAGCTTCATCATCTTTTTGTCTTGTTGCATCAAGTTCACATTCTTTGGAGTTGGCTGCATTATGGCATGCTAGGTTTGGACATCTCAACTTTGCTAGCTTGAAGATGTTGAAGAGATACATTAAGTACCCCAGCTTGACATATTGGAGGTACCTTATACTTTCTATGTAACTTACAGAAAGTTGGATAGTCAATAGTCAAGTAGTTGGACAGCCAATAGTCAAGTAGTTGGATAGCCAATAGTCATGAAGTTAGATAGTCATCTTGGACTATATATATGTGTGCATCCCATTTGTATGTGACACTTTTGTAAGCAATACTGACTATTCTCCTTGGCTGTCCACGAGTTTCTACAAGAGGGTTTCTAGCCATCTCTCTCTTTCTTTTGAGAATGCTTTGTGTGATTGAATAGTTAAGATCCTCGATCCTTAAGCTTCTATTTCCTACATTTTTTGTGTTTTGATCCTTGGTTTCAAAAAGGCCAAATCTAAGGAATGCAAGCCCCAAATGGCCATTAAGGAAATTCATTTGCCAACACTACCAAAGCCATGCACCAAATGCCAGAACTACATATTACATGATGGAAAATTCTCCAAGTGTTACCCATTATATCAACTTGAAAAGGTCCAAGCTTGCAGATCCATATCCATTTTATCAAATACAAGATAATCCAAGCAAGTCGACGAACTCATCAAACTTGTGGTATCAATTAGAGGACAAGTCACCAGATCCCATAATATCAACTACGTTGTTCTATCAAACGCAAAAGCATTCAAATGGACCCATGGAATTCATGAAAGCACCATTCTATCAAATCCAAGATCCACTTCATGTGCTAACTATTGGAAGTTATGCGCAAACTAACCCAATGTCTAGGTACATTTGTTATTATCAGCCACTACTTCCTTGGGACCCAAGTTGATACGTATGCCTACAATGATTTGTAACTTTATTAGGCGCACTAGATAAGCCATGGTTGATGCAATGCCATGAGACTAGCACTCGTTTTGGGAGGGGAATAATGTTACCCAATTCTAAGAGTGGCCCATCAAATAAGCAGAAGATTCCATTGTGTACATCAATTGGAGCATAAAGCCATGTAGAGGCAAAGCCGCTCTCATGGCCCAAGCCACTTTCGTGGTCAAAATTACAAGTGCTGCCCAAACCAGCTTGTAACCCATGCCACTGCGGTCGTATAAAATTAAGCGGCTTGGTCGGCATTCTACGTATGTAAGTCCAAACCATGGGCCCCACAATATTTGATTTTCGGCTTCAAGCTTGTCAAGTATTTTGGTTCAATAGGTGCAATCGACCAGAAAATAGCCCATCTGATCTGCATAGGAAGTAGTTTAGTTAAATAAACTGTCCCAAAGAAAATAACTAGAAGCATAACCAGAACCTAGTGTTTTAGTGATGTTCGTAGCTATTGGATAATTTAAACCAAAATCATCGCTACCTTGACCCCCAGTAGGTACCACAAATGGTTAACACCCACCAACACTAGTATCTTCCTTTGTGTTTGTTGTTCTTCATCATCGATCTAGCTTTTATGGATCTCGCGTCTTCTATAGGACGTAAGATCTTCCATAACTAGACCTACGCTTTCGTCACTTTAGATGTTCAAAAGCACCTAATTTGTCAAACATTGGTGCACTCTCAAAAAAACGTACTCTTATGTTTCAATCCCTTCCACCACGAGACTTTTCTCCACCAAAGTCTCAAGTATTATAAGATGGTTAACAGCTTAGCTTTAGCTATGTGTGACATCGTGGAGTCCAATTAGACCATCACCTATATAAAGAATGGCATCATGAGGATGTCTATTCATGAAATCAAACCCATCATCGAGAGTAGGTTACCTACAATATGCCATATTCACACAAAATGGTGGTCACATACTAGTGATGTTATCTTAGACTTTGAAGGATGTGACTAAGTTGCGCATTTAGTTTACATCCCTTAACAAGGTTCCATTGTTTTTTTTTATAAACTTTCCAACCACGAAAGGACAAGCAATACACCCCACTTGAATTTAACTTCGAACGATCTTCTATGCATTACTTATTGAACAACAAAAACATGATCACTGCTTTGAGCAATGATTGTAACTGATGGAATTTTCCCTCTTATTGATTGTAAATTTTCAAAGTCCATTCGTCGAATCTAAAACCACCAAAGCCAAATTTCTTCGAGATAACTTAACAAAATAAAGAACCATCAATTGATCCAAAGCAAGATGTTTCAAAAACTTTGGTATGCACCCAATGTGGAAATGCAATCAATTTCTTGGGTTTTCCTCTTTTCAATCACCATATTCCTAGAAAATTCCTTTTGAAAAGTTCAAGCTTTCTTTTTTAGCAAATTATGACATTTACTCCAATATATTGTATAAAGCCCCTTGGTGCATTTAAGCAAAGAATGGGACATCTCCTTATTTTCTATGTCAGATCCATTGCGCCATTAGAACAAGAGTAGGAGGGTTTTCTAGGAGAGAAAAAAAAAGGCATCCTTATCTCTAGTTTAAGAAACACAAGGCTTATCATGGTGTCATGGACATTCCTTCAACTACTAGTAAACATTGTCGGGTGCGTGAGGATGAGACTAGATGCTACAAAAGATTGAATGACCAATGCACTGCTGATGATCAAACCCTATAAGTCTAAACGTAAGAATTTCTTCCTTTCATCAATTAAAAATTCGACAACAATCAAATTTATGCAAAACACAGGGAATATTAACTCTACGATATTCCATGACAAGACCATCATATATCATCAAGCAAGACAATTTAAGAATCTTATATACGTACCAAATATATAAACTCGTATTACTCCAACAGAGGTAACAAACTGATATCAAACACAGGTAATCATGCGTGACCTATCAATAAAAAAATATCAAGCAAGACACTTACAAAAAATCTTGGATATCTACCAAATGTATGAAGCTTATATTGCTCCAAAAAAGGTAGCAAAATAAGCTCATCTTTTTGGTGATCATGCATCAGTCAGTTGCTCACACAAAGCCAAATGTCTTTATGGGTTAAAACTTAGAAAATATTTGTTTTGTCCAATAAATCAACAGATGATGATTTGATCACCCAAACAGAATGTCATTGATGTACAAGCAGATAAGATAACTACATGCTATAGCTACAAAAGCTCAATGGGCTATGATAGCATAATGTCCACTATGCTTTTCCAACAATAGAATAGAAAAAAAGCTATAATGTACCTCCTCATACTTGTAATCACGATCAGAACCTTCCCAAGGAAATCGTACCCCAAGAATAATTTCTTGTGCTTCTTCATCATCTTCAACCTCAAATCCTATTTGAAACATCAAGTGTAAGCACAAAATCTAAAGGATAAACTTCTTTGTACCAATCACCAACGACTCTATTGAAACAAGACTTTTGATCAAATTCTTCTTAAAAGTGCTTGTTACCTACCAATGAGAACACCATATACATCATGAACAATTGGATTGAAAGCTCTAAATTGACAAGGAAAGAAATCACAACAGGCTACCTTGCCCACCCTCCTTTGTGATGGAACAATGACTTTTAAGTTCTCCCCAAAAAAAGCCCACAATCTCAATAATTAACAACTACCAAATGAGGACCCACATAGGAGTATGTGTAATTTGACTCCAATTAGGCTTACCGTATTGCAACCACATCTTCCAAGACACCCTCTTGGGCCCAAGGATCATTCAATACGCTTAAGATGTCTATTGTCATGTGCCAACCTTGATCTCATTGCATTCAAACGCCATTAAAGCATCAAAATGTGAAAACTTCAAGAAATGTAGCCAAATCCACGCACAATCAATGTCATTCAAGAGATTAAGTCTAAATCTAGAGTATGCAATAACTCTCATGTGAAAGTAGGCACATGAACCAAGTACATCAAGAAACCTCTCAAAGAGAAGCTCCAAATCACATAGAAGATTAGACATGTAGAATAGCCTCCAAATTAGCACGACCTCCTCCGTTTATAGCAGTCCTTTGTGCCTCTACTATGAATTTGGGGCCTTTTTAGCATGAATTATGTCTTACAACCATTACTACAAGTCCTGCTATTTACAAACATAGCACGGTTCTGCAAGTCTTATATAAAACTATCCTTTTAAACTAGTCCTAATCTAACTTAGCACTATATTTAGCAATACTTCTTGTTGAGCACATTGTCATAGTTGCATAATGGTGACCAATCATGATTCACTTGAATTCCATGCACATTACATTGTACAATGTCACGGACAATGCGGCGAATTGCGTTTGCTCGTTAATAAGACCTACCCCCACATCTTTTAGAAACCTTGTGCTGCACATTGCCTGGACCTCTTGGTCGAGGATGTAGCCAGGACACCATGGGTCAGGGAGGTGCTATACATAGGACGCTCCCTGGTGAGATTCATCACCAAGAGGCCAAGGGCCTTGGGCACCTTCAAGAGACACTCCACCCTAGATCTCTTGAGACCTGCCCCCACCAAGTTTGAAACTCTATGCACAGTAATTACTATTGTCACTTGTGAACACTAAGAATTTCAAATTGCCACTTCAAACTTGCAAGTTGCCAATGGCCATTGTACTAATGCTTTGAAGTGTGAAGTTTCCAAGTTTGAAACTTTGATGATCATCATTGTACTAATGCAAACTTTGGAATGCCATGCAAGTTTGCATTTATGTTCCTAGTCTTGGAACAACTGCTGAAGAGGCAGATCATCGTTTCAAATGAGTGGGTGCAATGGGGACCATCACAGCAGCCCAAGGGTAGGAGGTTCCAGCTGATCGTGCTCTCATCTTCATTTTGGGATGATGTCCATTGTCGTGGGCCTGCAGCCTATCTACACTATCTTGCACCTTACAGATCGAGAGGGTTGCACATTGAGCCTCTTATATGAGTTCATGGACAGATTGGGCAAGTAGCTACGTCTTTGCACAAGTATTACCCCAGAGAGGTATACCGCGGCGCTTACTGGTAACTACTGCTAGCTCTATATTGTCCAGACTCCTTCCTTACTGCTTAGTATTCTGGCACTTTATTTTGACGTTAAAACTTTGACGTGTTGTGTTTGAAATTTGCAAGTTTGAAATTTGAATTCAAAATAATGAGTCCTTGGTTGACTTCTCAATTATCAATTATCTAGAATCTAGATTCTATGGGATAAGGCTGAGGGCTCATCATTGAACATTCAAATCTGTTATCTTGGAAACTTGAGGAGATCCAACGCCTCTGGCAAAGCAGGTGGGAGTGGTTTCAGCCCTTGCATGCCATCGCCCACATACTCCATCCATTATGGAGGAGTAGTTAGCTTGGCATCCGGAGTTTCTTTGGTCCCAGGTTCGAGCCTCCCCTTGGAAACCAAGAAGCATTATGGAGGAGTGAGCAGCAGTATCATGACAAGGAGCTTAGGGATGGCTGGAATGCCTATGTCTCCCGAGTTTATCCTGATGTATATGAGCAAAATACGCTGCTAGATGAGCTCTAGGTATTCAGACAAGAGACCATGGAGTTCTCCTCTAGGCTCGCGTGTTTGAGAGAGGATAATATACTGCAATGCAATCCATGTGGGATGATCATTGCGATTTTCCATTGTTAGTGCTAGTAGTTACATTCTATTATTTACATGGAATAACGGCTTTAATAACCAGTTTTTGATAAAATTTGAATCATTATAAATATCAAATCCCAATTCTAATTTCTTAGATTTGGTTTGTAGTGCTCACTGGCAACTGATGACTCCGCTTTAAACTATGATCAGGCCAACTACGTCCAGTGCATGATGGATGAAGTCCCCTGCACCGCCTTGCCATCATGATCCTCTCACAAGAAGGCACTACAGTCGCTTGTGAGAGGAACTGGAGTGTTCATTCCCTGATCCACACGAAGAAGAGGAACCGACTCTCCTCTACGCAGTTGGAGAGGTTGGTGCATGTACACGCCATTACTACTTAGTTAACGCTTCATACTTGTCACTTAAAATACAATTTTTAACTGATTATTGTTATTTGTGGGCAGTAATACGTTTGTCAATCCTTGTGTGCAAGACCTGTCACTCTAGCAGCGCGTAGGAGGAGGGCAGGAGAGGGTACGAGCTCTCGTGCTCACGGCCCTAATGATGAGTCTGAGCCTAAGGCATTGTTAGGGTCAGAGTCCTCAGAGGAGGAGTATGTGGAGGAGGGGTCTGAGGAGAGTGATCATGAGGATGAGGATGAGGGGCATCCTACCTCGGCCTCCGATGAGGACTTCGTCCCTGACGTTCATAGCTTGCTAAAACAAAGAGATCTATTGATCCATATAATCACAACCAAAACATTCTGCCAAAAGTATAATCAAAACGGAAGAAAATAGACAACAAAATTGTAATTAACTAAAATTGGAATGATTTCACCAAAATGGCCATAACTTTATTATTATACATCCAAATCGAAAAAATTAGTGCCTCCTAAAAAGCTAAGATCAAGGGCTACTGATCTAAAACAATAAATTATACAAGAAACAATGATTGATAGGTCTAAGATTGAATCAAAGCAATTTGGAAATTGAAAAATCAAGAAAACTATCTAACTAGTGAATAGAGACTTTGCCAAACTTCAAGAAAAACACCATTAAAGCATCAAAATATGAAGAACTTCAAGAAACTAGTAGAATGTGCTAAAGACTCAAGAAACAAGCAATAATGATCCAAGAAAGCTTGAAATCATCACCAAATGTATCCAAATCCAAGCACAATCAATGCCATTCAAGAGATCAAGCCTAAATCTAGAGTATGGCCTAACCCACGTGAAAGTAGGCACATGAACCAAGTTCATCAAAAAACCTCTCAAAGAAAAGCTCCAAATCACATAGAAGATTCAAATTAGACATATGTAGAATAGCCTCCAAATTAGCACACCTTCCTCTATTTATAGCGGTCTACTATGAGTTTGTGGGCCTTTTTAGCCTAAATTGAGCATTATAATCATTGTTAAAAGTCTTGCTATTAACAAATATAGCACGGTTGTTGAAGCCTTATTATTAACTAACCTTTTAAGCTAGTCCTACTCTAACTTAGCACCATGGCTATATTTAGCAATACTTGTTGTTGAGCACGTGGGCTAATTACATGCAAGACATGACATCTATTGTAACTAATGAATCCCTAAGAAACTACTCATAGATAACTAGATTAAGGCCCAACATAAAAACGGAGAAGTGTTTTTTTCAACCTTATGGAGTCCAAGGCTCCAAAGCCCAAGGTCTTAGACCGTCAACTTCATCATGCATAGCATAGACCAAATGCTACAACATCCTACTCATGTCATCAATGCCCTAGAGTAGATGCAAGTTACATGTGTCATGCACTAACATATGTCCACATTAGCTTTCATAGATTTCTACAATGATCACGTACTGATATCGATGTTATGTTTAGGATACATTATATTCACCAATTCTTAGCTTTCACCCCCAAAGAGAAACATTCCTCAATGTTTGTAACACCCCAAGTTATTTCACCTATTGTCATTCTACAATTTAGGGCATTCTCGGCCTTTTCGCACATAATAACCAAGTTAAATTATTATTAAGCAGTAGAAACTTAAAGGGACACACAGTTTCCAATGGGTTCGGGATCAAATTACCCAAAAATAACCATTAGTATCCGCCCATGTGTGGTGTGGTGGTTGGTGAGGTATTGACCAAGGTCAAATCTCGGCCACACATGAGTGGTGTCCAAACCTTGGCCACACGTGGGTGGTGTCCAAAAAGAAAACCATTAGTTTGTGATTCTAGGTGTAGGGACCCGTTTTAAGTTGGTAGGCCTCCTTGATTCTCGTAATGATTCCCAACAATCATCTAACTCTCCTATATATAAGGGGGCATGCACATGAATGCATGTGATCATACATGCCATGCCTGTGACTTCGGTAGTCATAGATGTCAATTTATCATTTGTCCATGAGACTATATACATCACGCATGTGCATGAATTGCCAATAAAGTTCGTACATGTGACCATAAGATCATGTGTGACAAAATGAAATACATGTATCTATGGATTGTGAAGAGGCATATATCTATGTGAAGAGGCATGGATTGTACGTACCTATGGATGGTTGGAGAGTAATCATCGTATATTTTCTTGTTCTTTATATATAAAAAACATTGAGTTTTTTGTGGGTAGTTTATGCGCTAGGTCGTTACAAGGTATCAGACATACTCGATTAATCAAGGCCTCTCCATGTGCTAGTGCATATCATTTTTTATTTGAGCTCATCGGTATTGCTAGTTTTCACTAATTGCAAGAACACCTTGGTTGTGAATTTGAATGGAACTATTTTCCTTAAAGCAAAGTTGCAGCGGATCGCGATCCACTGCAAAAGCGTTCCGGAACGTCAACGATCTGCGACAAGGATCGCGAAATTTTATTTTTTATTTTTTTGTGGAAAAAAGACTAATGCCCAATTTTCTTTTTGATAGTTTAATACTAACTAAACTTGGATGGTGGACATGATGAAATGATTACAATCCAAGATTGGAGTTGAAACAACTATAATTTTGTTACAAATGGCATATGAAAGAAGATTAGAGACTCCCGACACAGCGAACTCACACACATACGACCGTTCAAAGGGATGCTTATGCTTATGCTTCTGAGATGGGTGCTTATGCTTCATAATTGTTGTCGGTTTGCTGCCATTTAATATGGTTCCATGTGAATTCATAACACATAATACAGAAATAGAGATGTTCAATAAAGAATCACTTAATGGCCCAAAATTGGACCGCACTCCTCTTAGAACTCCGAGCAAACTAGATAAGTGAATTGCTCTTGAAAACACCTTTAATCTGATACCCATATTGGCACCAAAAAAGAAAAAAAATTGCGTTCTGGAAAACCCTAATTGGATTTCCCGGATCATGTTCCAAAACGGAACCTGCAACTCTATCTTAAAGACAACAATGGTGGAACAACACCAATTATTAAGAGGAATGGAGAAGGAATGAATTTCACAAATAGGAAGTGAGAAGTGAAGGCAAAACCTATAAGAACAATCAATGTGCGATAATACTAAGTTGGAGAACAAGGTCTTAGCAAGCATAAAATGGTAGTCAAAAACTGAGGTCCAAGAGGGTTGAAAGGATGGATGTACCATCTAGCATGACAATCTCAACTCAATTTGGCATTAAGATCCAAACAAGAAGCCCACATTGAATGCATGTTCTTAAGCAACACCGCCTTAATCCGGTTCCAATAGTGGGAGCAAGAACAACTACTCCCGAGCACACCCGTAACTTGGCATACTTTGAAGTTTGGGCTATATTACAATAAACGGGAGCAATCAATGATGGTGGAAAATACTCGAGAGAGACTGTAGCGATTGAAGAAAGAAAAAAATATTCAAGAGAATATGAATGAGTTCCAGGATCTATGATAATGGTTCATTTGAACCTTTAATGATGTTTCTTCAACACATGTCTCGTCTCTGGTCATTATAAGCTTCTTAGCTTCTATGCCACATAACCTATATGCCTTTTCTTTATCACTACATCCCCATGTCTATCTCTTACTATTTCAAATATGTGCATAGAATCTGCAACAGAAAACACTTAAATGTGCAATGTTAGGTGTAACTCCCATGTATGCTTCTTCAAGTGTTTCGTCTTCTGTCACTTTAGTTGGCATCCCATTAATCAATATACTGCAATATTCATAGATTTGGATAAGACAATCTCTTTGTTTTGAGCATGTGTCTTGCACATGCTACAATTGTTTTTTTTTTTTTTTTAGTTTGGATGACTATTTTTGTTTTATGGATGTTAGGTTATGCGAACCAACATGCATAAACAAAGATCATTATATTCGCAATACCCAAGAAATTTGTCTGACAAGAATTTGCCTCCGTTATTAGATCTTAACACCTTGATATTCTACTATGGACTTGAAGTTCTTCAAGTGTTAAAAGCTTTAACTTTCTGCTTCAAATAGTAGACACCATACTTTTCTAGCAAAAACATCAAAAAAGGCCATGAAGTAATGTGACCCTTCCTTCGAACCTAGCCTGGGGTGGTCCACATACATTTGATTGAATTAACTCAAGTACATACATCTTTTGCCCTTATAGTCCCTCCCTCCTTTCACAATTTTTGCCTATAATGCTTACCCATCACACGTGCTTCACATACACTACTGCCAACTTTTAAGGCAAGCAATCGAACAACCATAATATGTTCCTTCAAGACTTATAGACTCTAAAAAATTCAAATTTCCATTGTGCAACGTCTTCCTTGAGACTCCTCAGATGTCCGAGTGCATATTGATTAGGAGCTGAACGATGCAGTTCTATACAAGCTTCCTTCTTTTGCTCTGTTAGCCGAAACTTCATAATCACAAAAAATGTCTTTGACAAGGCACTTCGACTATGGGATTATCACACTGTTCACTCTCTGTTCAGCAATAGCAACCATTGACAACAGATCTTTAATAAGCTCAAGCACGTACAAAACATCTTGAATATATCCTTTAGCATTACGAGTACCATTATCACACAAACAAACTTTTTGGCCATCATAAATTTCCACATATTTTAAGCATCAGGTCTTATGCAGAGTCATAAGTATTTATGCTCTTTGATCTATATACATCCTCTCACTGATTCATATGCAATCGAAGTAGCAGAAAACGAATCGATTTGTTTTTCATCCTTCTCCTCACCAGTGACTTTCTCAACATAGTAACGTGTCTCCTTTCTAGAAGTCTACAACTTTTGATCAGATTATTTCTTTCTACACTCGAAGTTCAAATGTCAATATCTCCCACAATAGTTATGAATACCTTGCTTTCAGGAGTCAATGAGAATGAGATGTTGCTTTGGCTATCAATACTTCGCAACAACTCCTATGTTTTTCTACTAAATGCATCCACCCTGTAATCTTCCAGTGCCACCAGAATCTGGCTCTTGCACTAGCAAAACTCTTCAAAGGAAGGATGTTTCTCGCTTCCCAATTAACCCCCAATGTATAGGTGAAATGGCCATCTATGCTCTTCGATTTGACACACTCTGATCTCAAATATGGCTTGGGGAGAGAAAGTAGAACATACTGCACATTGGAGGTACATGCAAAATTGGCTGAAGAAACTCTAATCACCAACACAAATGGATGTGCTAGAATTTTCTTTCTCCGAAACTAAGTATGGCAGGGATTTACTCACCAGACTACATAGAGAAAGAGGGATTCGCTCATCTCTCAATCAGTAAAAGAAAAGTCTAGAGGCACAAGCCTTGTTAAAACACAAGCAGCTTTGATAAATGCTACTTAGGCCTCACAGTTAATATGATTATACAACGAACTAACACTTGAATTGATCACATGTTGAAAGCAAAATTTAATTTAGAATCACAATATAAAAGTACAGTAGTTGAATAAGCTCCTTAGAATATATGGGTGGTAGCCTGCTCACAGCTAGAACATTCGACAAGCTGATTAGTCTGATTTGACACTGACTCGTCAATTCCTAAGCATCTTCATGGTGGCCACTAGCCCTCCCTGAACAGCCTAGGGCACCACCGACCTACAAGCTGACTCCTTAAATGTAGGTAGTAGGTCCTACCTTGACCTACTTTCGACTTTTATCAAAATGTAACTTTGAGCAAAGTAAAGCAAATGTAGCAAATTCCATGGAGGTACATAACGATAGAAAATAAACATTACATTCTAACTTAATCCATTCTTGAAAAGTGCTTGGTACCAAATTATGAACACGTCCACAAGATAGCACGACCACTGAAAAGATTGAATAGCAATAGTCCAACATTCTCCTACGAAGATATCAAGAACATACAATTATAGATCACCTTGAACGCCCTCCTGACAAGATGGCTGACCTTCAAGTTCTTAATCGAAGAAGCTCAGAATCTAAATAATCAGTAGCAAATAAGGATCGATTCAAAGGTATTTATATTCTTAAATTAGGATAAACCATATTAGGTTGGTCGCCCACCTCCATAGCTCCTTCTAGGAAGTTCCTTTGAGCCGAACAATCATTCAATGAACTTTAGATGTCCAATTGTAATTAATGAGGTCTCAATGGAGTCCTACTTGACTATTCTTAACTGCCGGCTGTGGCATGTGCCATTGATAAATATGCAACAAGAATAACAAATGTTCAAGCTTGAGACAACTTGAAAATATACCACCACTCCTAATATAAATTCCTCAATTTTAGGTCTAGGATGATATGTGTACATCATACAAAAGGCATGCAATTTTGAACTTTATGGAATCCACCCAAGAAGCCTTGGACCATCAATTCCATCATGCATAGCAAAGATGATGCGCTACGACATGCCACATAACATTACAGCACCAGAGAGTAGGTTAAAGTTGCATGTATAAAGATTTGCTCACATTAGCTTTTCCACGTCTATGCAAAAACCAAGTTGGCCCTCTTTGTTCAAAAAACTATTACTTAGCACATACTACCAACCACCCTAAATCTGGCAATTCATCAATTTCTCCAATGAACCATAAAAATTATCATACCGTTAGATTCTGGAACAGCATCTCCATTCTCTTCTTCAATCACTTCATTTTCAGACTGCAATACCAACAAAAAAATTATACATGTCAACAGTTCAAAAAATGATCCAAACTCTGCAAAAGAAATATTCCCCCCATTCCCAACCATTAAAATCGTATTAAAGAAAACATTTCGACCTTTTCAATCTGCAACCCACAGATCCATGAAATAGTTACGTACGAGCACCACATGAAAATAATCACTGTTAACTAGTCCATTATGTCTTCAACTCCCCAAAACAACATGCAAGAACCTTACGGATTGAAAGATGATACGCATGACAAAATAAACATCTGTGCAGAGTGGATTGGAAGTTGTCTAAAGTTATCATTCAGACTTTTAAAAGAACTGCTTGCTGTAAGCTTCAGTTCAGCTGCTGCAAATAATCTCTTGCAAATCAAAGAAACAACTACGATGCTTTACTGATTTTGTGCATACTCTAGAAAACTTTCCCACTTTGGAAATGAGAGCCCCATGATAACTAAGGAACGTGACAAAAGTTGCTAACAGAATTCCTACAAAAGCAAGACTTGGAACGGGTCATGCTTGGCAAGGTTTGTTTCAAGCAACATATGCAGGATGCCCAGAGTAAGTGCCAATTGTTTAAGGCTCTAGTCACTCCTACAACCACATACGCAACGAAGATTTGGTCCACAATACTCGCATAAGCAGACTAGGCTAATATCACACGATTACAATTGTCACATATGATACAGGTTAAGTCGTTTGTTCCACACCAGGAGTTTGCAGACAGGGAGATAAATCCAGATTTGGCGCACACATCCTCTTGCCAGATCTATGATCAGGACATTTGGCATTTCCATATCCCATCTTCCTCAGAAGACCCATCAGAACATCAAGAGGTTCACATGTCATACGTACATCCAAAGAGTATGACAGGGTCTGCTGGGGATCAAGCTTGATTGCTACCATCCCCATTTCCTAAAGAGGGAGCCTTGATATGATGCAGAATGCTGACAACTCCACCGTCAAGTTATTCATACCCATAGATTTACTTGCCATCTTCTTCACAATGCCCAATGTCAATATCGCAACATGCTCCGTACTAAGAAAAGGACCTACGAAGAAAGAGAAGGTAGAAGACTCTTCTTTAGGTGCACGATAGCGTGAGTTTCTCCCCGTGCCCCTCCTCCACTACTAACAAACCTTGAAACATGGTCAGAATTTGCCACTACCCTTTACACCATACATAACAACTCCCCCATCATCATTTCACTTTGAGCTTCAAGTTCACTTTCTTCACTTTTAAGTTGGTACATGCAGCCATTTATAAATTGAGAACCAATCAGGCACATGACATCAAGGACCTAGAATCCAAACTTCTCATACATGCCACGGGCAGCCTATCCCGTATACTATCCACCCCCCTTAACAAAGTTGTCGTCTCCGACCTCCATCTTTGGATCCTCCTTATGCACCACCATCATGCACCCATTTATAAGAAAGGTGACCCTATGAAACATGAGAACAACCATGCTATCATGATTGGGGACTTTATGGCTAATCTTTGTGGGACAACCTGTTACCCTAACCACCGGTGTGTCCCTCAAATGAGATTGAAGCTATCTTCTGGCTTATCACTTACATACAAGATGTCCATATTTGGCGCTCACATCCTCACGCTAGATATATGATAGTGTCATCATCCATCGTGGTACTCCCAAGGCTCTCGCCAAACATTCAGCATTTCCGTATCCCATTTTCTTGAAGGACCCCTCAGTACATCAAGAAGTTCATATATCATGCATACATCCATGATCTAGAGAGTTTGGCAGGAGCCTTGGGGGTCAAGCTCCACTTCTACCATACTCATTTCCTGGAGTTGGATGCTGCTGGAGAGCTAAGGCTACTCCGGTACCTAGACTTTGCATAATCACATAGCTTCAAATTTACCTTGGGACAGATCATAGTCACTTCTCATTAGTTATATGTGGAGAAAAAACTCTTTTAGGACATGTCACGGGAGGATAGGCTTTGTCGCTTATGTAGCATGGGTGAGGAGTCAGAAGAGCACTTATGTATTTACTTTTTTTTAGCTGTAATGGAGAGATTTATACACTCCCTTGTGCTTAATCCTGATGTATTTTTTAAATTGCAGTTGCTTTTTAGCCTAGCTACAACCTCATTTGTTCTTTTTGTTTTGTTTTTTCAGCTCTCAACCTGATCTTTTTCCAACTTTTTCTACTTTTGTATTAGCTTTTAGTACTCCGTAGCACTTTTTTCCAATTTTAAAATGTCTCCTTACTGTCGTGTACGAGATCATTCCTACTGCAGGCCGGAATCTAAGCATAGATAGGTTGAAGCTCCTTCCACCAGTTTACACTCCTAATACAAACTCAGAGGCAACTCTAAGAAAGTGTACACGTGAAGAGTGTCCTCACCTTCCTGATGTCATTACACCTGACTTTAACATAAGCAAATGAGTAGGGTATGGCCTCTTCGTCGTTCCCAACTTAGAACATTATGTTGGCCTAGCAGGCCTTCCTTTTCTCTTTCGGTGCTTTTGGTTACATGTATCAGCCAAGTCATTAACCTGACTACATTTGAGAATATTTATGTTGCGAGCAAATAGCATACTAATTTCAGTGCTTAAATGTGGTGGTTAAGCTATTATGTTTTTGATGTTTCCTCATAAGCTGATTCTCTTTTATGTTGGCCAGCCGCCAGGCAACTACCCTGTATCAATATCGGTTATTTTTTAATGTTAAGCATACTACATTTCGCCTCCCTTCCTATCCACATTAGAATAGGTTATGAGCGGATAGTAGTTACGATCGTCATGTCACTTGTTATACTTCGTTGGCCCAGATGGCTACCCTAGATTCTTTGGCATTCCCTACATTCTCAACAGTGGGCTCTTGCCAAGAGCAAGTTGCAATGATACACTTCTGAGGAGGTTGTCCTCAACCAGGAGTTTCAATCAGTTAGTTGCCAGTTGGTTCTTTAGATGGAACTTCCTCCAATACATGTACATGACAAAAAAACTTTCTTTTTTGCAATAAAGTTGAGAAAAGTTTTGACGAACTACCAATTTGACTTCAAACTTATACTCCACTACCGATCGGTTTGACAAAAGCTACGATTGCATTTCACCAAGTGGATATGGATAAACATATTTTTTTCAACCTATGCTTATGAACACTCACGGGCTTTTTCTTCTTCTTCTTTTTCAGTCCAGCAAAAGTTGAATCAATTCCATCTGCAACTGCATACACAAAAGGCCGTGAATCAACAACAAAACACAGACCTCTATTCAATATTAAGCATTCTTCAGCTAATGCTACAATCTCCAAGTACACATGAAAAATTAGATAATTCAGACTTACAAAGAAACGATTTCAGTCCACTTCTTAGTATTATTCAACAGAGAAAGGTCACAATTCAAGAATATAATCTCTGTTCATGTCATCACCACTGAATAAAGAAGTCTAAGTACCTCACCTGACAAGTTCTCTATATTCTCAGTTACTCTTTCGATTGCCTCTGGTTCTTCATCCTCTTGTACACGAACTTTTTTCTTCTTCTTCTTTTTTGTTGGGTCAAACGAACCAATCTAAAATGAAACAACAAGCATAATCAACAGTTTATGCATAACTTTCAATATAATCAAACAACAATAAAAAAGCATAAGCCTATTCTTTAAAACTTGTAATACTTCAAAGTAATGTAACGTAATGTAACCTATTGAGCAGCAGTCACAAACTGTGGAAGGACAATAAAAATTAAGGGTACATAGTAGTATGTAGAGTTTCTTACCTCACCACCCAACTCCTCCCTAGATGCCTCTTTTAATTCAAGCACCGTATCATCAAGCTGTTCCTCCGCCATGACTGTGTACTAGCAATCTAGAAACAACTCAAAAATTGTCAAAGAGAAATATCAATGCTGCTTACAGTGAAAGCACTTTTCTCAAACCACAAAAGCAACCAAAAACACGTTTCAACGTTTCGAAGGTTTTGTCCTTTTTCTGAGAGCCTTCAATATACAATTTTTGTAGGGTGATTGGAAATAAATGTTCCAGGGCACATGACCAATAATAAAAGCCACAGTTGAACACATATCTTGATGTAGATTGCAATTGATAACTAAAACTTGGAGAGTAAACTAAGAGCAGGATCGATGCCAAAATTATTATCGTACAAGTGAAACCTTGTCCGTCACAGAAGTCTCAATAAACGAGCTTGAGGAGAATCTAGAAGGATTATTCAATGGAAACCTTGGGAATATAGGCCTGGGAGTAGCAGGCTGCAATTTATTATTTTGTGGCAATTTTTTTCATGTATGAGTAAACTAAGATTTCCGACATCATTGTAGTAATCTTTCGAGAAAAATTCGAAAAATGTGGGGTTGAAAAAGTTGTTGTGCAGGTTCTAGGGAACCTCATTCAAGACGAGTTTTGATTGCTAACAATGCGATTCAAAAGTGGCAGAAATTAATACAGCACAACCAAAGTTTCCACTTACAAAAACTTGAAACACTAGGCGGGTGCACGAACAGTAAATTCTAATGAAAGCGATTCCTTACAGACAATGAAACCCTGTTGCGCCTGATATCAGAGAACATTAAGAAAGCACTGAAGCATTACATGACAACAAACCAGTCTATTGCCAAAAGAAGGACGACCTAGTTTGAACGCTAATGAGAATCATATGGGGGCGTAAAAAAGGTTTTCCATGAGTGCACAAAAGCAAAGTAGGGCACAAAACCCAACCCTAAGAAACGCATTTTCAGAATAAATGGATCAACAGATGTGAGATTGAAAGCAGGAAAGCCGCAAATAGTACCTGATAAAGTTAGGTTGCGATCAATCGACATAAATGCGCAAAGAAAAAACCAGTCAAGACGCCTTCGATGGCGATCCTTCCTCTTCTTTTCTCTGCTTATTTTTCTTCCTCTGTGGGAAACCCTGAGAGAAGGCATGCGAAGGAGCCATTAAGCACCATCTGGTTTTACGCCGCTCAGTTGGATGTTAGACACGCGGTCAGACTGCCATTGGGAATCCTGTGAAATTTTTTACAATAAACACGTGACAAAGATCTAAATGATCTTGAAACTATCCAACGATGGCGGGCTTAAAATCGTAAAGTGCCACTAAGATAGGGGGTTGCTGCCCTTTAAAAGGCCATTTTCGTTTTTATAGGGTACCCTTGTCCTAGGTGGGTTTATATCTTCTCATTACCTAATTGTCATTTGGGCTGAAATTCTAAAGGTACCCTTGTCCTAGGTGGTTTATATCTTCTCATTACCTAATTGTCATTTGGCTGAAATTAAGCCCGTTGCATAATATAGGGCCTAAATCGTATTTTATCTTCTTAATCTAAATGCCTGCTCACAGGATATGTTTGCTGCCCACGTTGTACTCTTTGAGAGAAAAACCTGCTTGTGTAGAGAGCATGAGAAAGAGCATGCAGAGAGGTGGCCTGTTGTATCAAGAAAACAGTTATTTTTAATGCCTTGTAGAAAGTGTTTATGATAGATTTGAGCTTCAAAGTAAATTCAATCCACATTTCCAATGTAAAACTTAAAGATAGCGTAGTAATCAGTCATGGCCAATTCATTTAGTTACCATAAACTACTGAAATATATAGAAATTGATACTCTTGTATCTTCTTCCACGTCGAAAGGGTTTACTGTCACAAATGAGCTTTAGAGATAACACATCACATTTCAGTATGCAAGGCTTTTGCATTGGTTAGATTACTCCTTTGCAATGGGGATATATTATGCAAGTAGTAAAGATTAAAAATTGATAAGTTTATGACAAAGCAACGAATATCACGAATGATGTACATAGAGCATTTGTAATAGAAGCTTCGAGTTATAAGGTTTGATGTACGTCGCAGGCGGCTTGCTTGGAGGACAGTTACCCACATCGAGACTCCCGATCTGGTCATGGTGGCCCATGTTGGCTCTCAATGTTGGTTTCTGAACTTCTAGTTGGTTAAGTCTAATCTTTGTTGGTGAGTTGGCTGCTTGTATGTCGAGTTGGGTTTGGGACGACAAGTGTTGAAAGCCTTTGGCATGTTTGTGCTACATGTAGTATCAAAGTTGACTGGGCTGGTCAACTATGCGGGTCTCATAAGAATGGCCACTATTGGAATTTATCAGTAGAACCGTTGTGCAAGGTGTTGCCCATAGTGTAAGCAAAAGTGCATCCACTATCAGAGTGGTCGATAGAATGGGGGACTTGATGCGACAAGCTGCTACCCTCAAGATGAAAGCACGGTCAATTCTCACGGTTCGGGCCTAGCGTCATCTACACGTAGGACATATGAGACAAAGTGCCGCCTAATTAGGTGGAGTGCGGGGTGACATATTCGAACTATACAGGTTAACCATTGATACATAAATGTTGCTCGAATCGGATGTTAAACACGGGTGGTTAGCTGTCGATGCGGGATAGTTGTCGATCGTTCAGCTATAAGGGTTGTCGACCAAATTTGGTGGGGCATTACTGAGACAATGTGTTGTTTGATGGTGAAAACACCGATGGTTGGATGGGTGTTTTTACATATTGCCTAGTGATGATCCGACTAGATCCTGTTGCAAGCAACCAAAACACCTATGGAGCAAAACCACCCAACCAACAAGAAATGGCTAGTCAATACCCTAACCACTTCACCCCATGCCATGGTGAATGAATGCAAGAGAGGAGAGGCTCCTAGCTACAAGGATCAAAAAATCCAATAGCTGGATGGGTGAGTGTTCCACTAGTATATATTCTCTCCCATGAGGAGAGAATATTCCTCTTAGGATCCACCATGGCAACCTAGTGAAGAAACTTAAGGTTTTCTAGCCACAAAGCTTTGATAGCTTTTGATTTCAAATCTACAGAATTACCCAAAGTCGGTCTAATCTTCCCAACCCCGGAAAAATCGACTCTTAGCATATCTTTCGACCCAGTATATATTTTCTTGACCCTTTGTATAGAATCCGACCCTATGTCATTTTTCAATACTATGGCTAGAAATCCGACCCAACTACTTACATAATGTTCCGCCAACTTTGTACATGCAGTTATGGCATAAAGACGATTGTAATAACTATAAAAAATTCAGTTGTAGATAGTTTTATAGTATATCAAACTTAGAATCTTTATCAGAAAACTTCTTCTGATATTCCAAGTCTAGATTTTCATTTATTTGTATCAGCATGTATCACAACTCAACAAACTAAAGTTTATAATTTCATGCAATTGAACTCATTGTTTGATAATCAAAGTGTGATTTGTCCTATTGTTGTTATTGTTCTATTGCGCATTTGTATGAATCCTTCATTTGAATTATTTGCTGCTAACTGAGGGCGCTTCCGATCCACGCATCTAGGCTCGCTCCCAACTTCCGCTCATAACCCACGTGATTTTCACCATGGTATCAGAGCGGGCTTCTTAGTAATCTGCTCCTCATTGCGGATTATTAGTCTTGTTTCTATCAAGACAACGTTCTAGCAAGCACGCAACCAACAATATTCTGAAATCGTTGTTACTACCAACGATCTCGCTCACCCAGAATGGATCCGTCTTCTCTAATCGAAAGGCTCGATGGAGAGAACTATCATCTCTAGAAGTTCAAAATGAAGGTCATGCTATTAGCCAAAGAACTATGGGACGTTGTTGACGGCACAGAAGCTAGA